>QVRM01007061.1:0-36351 GCA_003439945.1 Dermanyssus gallinae | reverse complement strand
CAACAACAACAACGTTGTTTTTAGCTGGGGACTACTCCACCACTGCCACCAATAACAACAGCAACAACAACAGCAACAGCAACAACAACAGCAACAGCAACAACAACAGCAACAGCAACAACAACAGCAACGGCAACAACAACAACAGCAGCAACAACAACAGCAGCAGTAACAACAGCAACAACCACAGCGTTGTTGTTAGCTGGGGACTACGTCACCACTGCCACCAGGTTTTGCCGCCAGTAGCGGCACCGCGCGTTTTTTTGCCTGCCGTTTATCTACAGCCGTTGAGCGTCCGTCCCCCCGCAGCATCTTGTTTGCTTCTCTCATGCAGCAAACCAGCGTAGCTGCTGAGGGCTCTTTCTTGTAGCTTTTCTCATTTGCTTTTTCATTTTTTGTCGTTGTGCGTTGTCGTTTTGCGTTGTCCGCTGGCCGTTGATCGTCATTCGTTGTTCTCAGCTTTTTGTCATGTGTACTCGATGTACGCATATCTAGTTCGAGTGGGCCGGGACGTGCGCTCAACTAGTCCGACAGAAACATACACCGCATACACCGGCGGTTCTGGCCGGGCCTATCTGACTGACTGACTGACTGGGGACTGGGTCAACTCGAGAACGTCTGAGAACGTTTCGTTCTGTCGACAAGCTCTGTGTACCTCGGTAGTGACTGACGCTATTTTTTGCTCCCTTTTCACCTCGATCTTGATCAGCAATCGGGAAACGACGACAAAAGAGAAACGGGGGGGAGAGAGAGCACCTATGTATGCAGGCGGCAGTGGGCGCTTTCTCTGCTTCCCCCGCCACGACCGCCCCGGCGCGTCATTGCTGTCATACTGCTAGAGGTGCACTAACTATCTCTCCCATTTCCTCCTGTACATATATATATATATATATATATATATATATATATATATAATATAGATATATATATATATATATATATATATATATATATATATATATATATATATATATATATATATATATATATATATATATATATATATGTGAGTATATATATATATATATATATATATTTATTTATATGTATATATATATATATTCACTTCCCGGTAGCTGTCTCGGTAGCCATTGGCGTTAGGCAAAGCTGCGTTTTCGTCAGTATAATAATATTACAAATTATTTATTATCATAATAATTGATAAAATAATAATTAACCTGTCTTTGGTTTATATTTATCTAAAACTTTATTTTTATTATAATTTAGAAGAATATATACATAGTGTGTTCAAAACGTATCGCGACTTTTGTGTTTTTTCAAAAATTATTAATTTATTCATGAATATCTATTTTGTCCCCTTCAAAGTAATCCCCATGAGATATTATACACTTGTGCCAACGGTTTTTCCAATCTTCGAAGCACTTCAAAAAACCATTTTTTTTTATCTTGTTCAGCTCCTCCTTCGATGCCGTCTTTATCTCGTCAAGCGTAGCGTAACGTCGTCCTTTCATGGGCCTCTTCAGTTTAGGGAACAAGAAAAAGTCACAGGGGGCCAGATCTGGGGAATACGGTGGCTGCGGCATCATTAGTGTGTTGTTTTTGGCCAAAAACTCGCGCACAAGCAACGATGTGTGAGCAGGGGCGTTATCGTGGTGCAAAAGCCAATTTTTGTTCTTCCACAAATCCGGGCGTTTCTGGCGGATTGCTTCGCGCAAATTGCGCATAGCTTGCAGGTAATATTCCTTATTGACCGTTCTACCCTGTGGCAAGAACTCATGATGCACCACGCCCCTGCAATCGAAGAAAACTGTCAGCAAAACTTTCACATTCGACCGAACTTGGCGCGCTTTTTTCGGTCTTGGTTCGTGCGGCAGCTTCCATTGAGATGATTGAGCTTTGGTTTCCACGTCATAACCATAAACCCACGATTCGTCACCAGTTATGACCCTCTGGAGCAAATTTGGGTCGTCGCGGACAGAGTCCAACATCTCATTAGCAATGTTCATGCGATGCTGTTTTTGGTCGCAATTGAGCAATTTTGGTACGAATTTCGCGGCGACCCGTCTCATGCCTAAATCATTGATAAAAATCGAATGGCACGAGCCAATCGATATGTTTAGGTCCTCAGCAACTTCTCTAACGGTGATTCGACGATTGGCCAATACCATTTTCTCCACTTCATTAATTTTTTCGTCTGTTGTTGAAGTGCTCGGGCGTCCGGCACGCTCTTCGTCGTTCACATCTTCTCGGCCTTCTGAGAACATTTTGTACCACCGATAAACGTTGCTTCGGTCCAAGGTAGCTTCTCCGTATGCCACAGTCAACATTCGGAATGCATCCGCGCACTTAATTTCGTTTTTCACACAAAATTTGATACAGGTTCTTTGATCCATTTTTTTGAATAGGTAAAAATCGAAGACGATCCAAAACACGTGCAAGCAAAGCAGCTGTCAACAATTAAGTGAACATTCAAAATGGCCGAGCTTGTCGGCATAAGTGAGAGACATGAGTACCAACATAACGCCACAAAAAATCGAAATTCGAATATACGTAACCCGCGAAAATTCAAAAGTCGCGATACGTTTTGAACACACCTCGTATAATGCTTTACAACGTTGCTGCTCGTCGACCTAGTTGCTCCTTCTGCGCGCCGTAGCCGCTCTATCGCTCATGCCCGTGAGGAAGTCCTGCCCGCCCCCTGGCGCGAAGGTCCGGGTCCATCCAGTCTCTCATAGTTCCGAGCACTGAGGTCGCGTTACCTCTTTGGATTTTCAGGGACAGTCGCTGGGAGAAGAAGAAGGCGTGCGCTCTCTTGTCCATCGTCGCCTGCTGTAACGCGCCGCTAACCCGAGAGATCAATGTTACCGTGAGGGGCCCACTCATCGTCTCGAACGCGAATGGCAAAAAGTGGTGCGCCCTAAGAAATATTAACTATTCTAGTTTGTCCAAAAGAATACAAATAGAATAAAAATCTATCATTTCGTGGATCATTTGCATTTGTACGAAGGTTCACAGCTCCTCAAAGCTATCAAATTTGAGTATGAAGTATTCAAATCACATTTCTTTGTATTATCTTCTTCATTTTGCTATGTTTTCTTATATATATATATATACTTATTTGTACATACCAAATGTTTTTCGTTAGTCACACAAACCGAAATAAAAAGCTGACGCTCTCCTTGAAAGGTAACAAGGAACATCATTCATTGAATATATCAACTAGATTCTTTGCACGCGGCCTCTATAGTATCGCCCGTCTCTCTATACACACGTGTATATATAGAGACGTGTATGTCTAGATATGGGCGATGTCTGCATTTTCTGCAAACTTTTCTTAATTGTAAAAATTGTTATTATGAAGATTTTAAGCTTAATGAGAAACCACTAAATTAAAATAAATTTGCCGTCCGAAGAAAACGGTCCCACAATAAATGAGAGAATAATGTCAGTCGGACATCACTAGTTTAAATTTGCATTTTTTGTGCTCACTGGACAATCACGTCTTAGACGCTCGTGTGCACCTATCATCATTGCGCTCTCGTTCTCATTACTGAACCTCGTCTTATGGGCTTTCTCTAGCAAATGATTGTGTAACAGCATGACAATGTACAACGCTGGTTTAACAGTAATAACCAGCGAGATTAGGGCTCGAACCTCCGACAGACGGTCTGTTCTCCAAACTTGTCATGGCACCGCATGGCTTCGAACGGTATGTGTTAACTGCTAAAGTCGTGCAGCCTGCATAATCTGTTCTTTAAAAGTAGTAAAACGAAATACGTGCGTTCAAATGGGATCATTATGATATCATAATCATCAATACTATTGCGTGCGTTTAAATATGTTAGGCTTCTTCCGAACGACTTTAGCGGTGGCAAATGTTTCGGTAACCAGATAATTACTTATCAAATCAAGTCGTCGTAGATCAACCAACACATCGGTCCTTGAGGGCCTAGGTTTGCCCGTCATTATGTGCTGGCCTTTTGTGGGTGTTGGACTAGATGGGTACCGAGCGAATACGTTCGGGAGCGATCTGTTGTTGTGATTTGATGCTCCTTCTCAAAAAAAGGCGTACGCCAAATTTCCTGTTAAGTTTACATCGTTAAACAGGCCCTCTTAGATGCGGGTCTATATATAATAGTTGTTCACTAGGCTAGCTCAAAGGTTTATGGATAAGCATATGATTCTGGCATGCACGCGCGAGGACTTTATGCGGGCACCCATCGTTAGCCCCCCCCCCCCATCAAAGAGAATTGCGTGCACATTAAACGCGCCCTTATACTTACACGGGTCGCTGTGATCCACGAAACTGCCTGGAAACTCGATATGGATGTTTTTTTTTTTTTTTTGTTTTTGCTTAGATACCAGTGGCGACCACCAGTGGCACGCTCGTTCTAATCAGTAGGTAGCCTAAGCGTAGCCTAAACTCTCCGCTCGGATTGACCGGTACGTACTTAATTACTATTTGCAAATTAGCACATTACACACGGCACGGTGAGTCACGCCGTCTTCTATGCTAGTACAACGAACGAAAGAAGGCCACCTCAACAACGACCAGCTTTCCTCAATGTGCAGTCGAGATTCGAAAGGAATTCAATCAAGCAGCATTGTCTCGCTTGTCGGCCTTCGCTTTGCTGTCTTTCTTGCCACGATTGTTCCCCCCGTACACCTACATACTCTGTTCATGTGGTGCCAGACTTCTCAACATTCGTATAGGCACATGTAAACATTCAAACCACCGTCAAACTTTCACTGCCTCATGACTACGAACATCGAAACACCACCTATTTGTAGCGAAACCATACCCACGGAGTGCATGCCCGTGCTTTACTGTGTCGTAATGCAAATTGTTAAGTTATGAAGATCTAAAAGGTAAGTAAACAAATAGACATATCGCGCTTATAGCGTGCTGGATGTTTGCAAACTTTTCACTCAATCTGAAAAAGTTCGCACAAATTAAGCATTTTATAAATGCACTGTCTATCTTTTTAGCCTTTTAGGTTTTCATATATATATATATATATATATATATAGGGCTACAAAAAGTTTTTTCGGTTTTGTCCGTAGAGAATCATTAAAAAACGAAAAACCTTTTTTGTAGACCCTATATATCCTACCAATAACATAAACGTCTCACCAATATATGAACCAATCATTGATTAAGGAATCATGATAATACATGTGCACGTACGCACATGTATATGTACAGGACAAAATATATTCGAAGATAGATGGCTTTATCATGCCCAACGGCCTGCTTTGTGTTACTTTGTGATTTGTGCTAATCTCCCGGACTATATATATATATTTATATATATATATATATATATATATATATATATATATATATATATATATTACTGATAACGATAAAAGTTGCGTGATAACCTACGCGTAGCACACTGACAGTTCAGCAACAGCAGCAGCATCAGTTCAATTTCAAATCGAGTGATCGGTTGGGCATTTAAATACATCCTATGTTGTTCGTACATAACCTAATCGACCTTAGGCGCAGAGAGCGCGTAGCAAACTCGGACAGCAAACGCTAGAGGTTAATTGGATCGGTGGCGGCTGCTGCAGTAGCAGCGGCGGCGGCGGCGGTGACGGCGTTTCGTTGCCGTCGTAGGTTCAAGCAAGTGGGCAGGCAAGTCGTTATTGATCGCCATTGGTCTGTTGTGGCAGTGTAGCAGCCACTTCTGCTTGTCAGCCAGCCAGCCTGCTGTCGCTGCTGCTACTGATGCTGCTTGAGCTGTTAATTACCACCAGCAACCGAGGCGAAAAACGACGACAACGACGACAACAACAACCACAACAACAACAACAACCACAACAACAACAACCGCAACAACAACAACAACAACCGCAACAACAACAACAACAACCACAACAACAACGGCCGCTGCTGAAGGACGCCGCGAAGACAAACGACATGTCGTGGTAGTGGTGGTGGTGGTGGTAATGGCGGCGGCCATTGTAGACCGCCACCGTTGTCGAAGGAAAAACACGAAACGAAGAGACAGACATTGGGGTAAAAACATCAGTCGGTCGAATCAGTCGGTTTGTTTCCCGACGACCCGACCCGACGGGTTCTGATGGGTGGACATTGGGCCGTGAGCAGCCCCGAGGAGTAGTTCGGCCTCGCCCGAACCCCTGGCGAGTACTCCCCCCCCCCCCCCGGTGAGTACCCCTACCGCCTGGACGCTCGGGGACCCGCCCGCCCGTCGCCAATGAGGATGACTTCTTCTTCTCGTTGAGCTCTTCTCTTGTTGTCGTAATTCGTTCCGTAGAATCCTTAATTGGCTACCGTTAGCCGCTAGCTATTGACTCGCAATAGAAGAAGAATAATGGTAGCAAGCGTTGTTTTTGTTGTTGTCGTTGTTGTTGATGAAGTAGTTGTCGTAGTAGTAGGGGGTGCGGAGTGGTCACCTGGAAAGCTGCTAGTTACTTGAACGCAATACTTCTTTGCTTGCGCTTCTGATGTGCAGCAAACTCGATTGCACAGGTTTGATTCTGTGGGAATTATGTTCGATTAATGTCGAGTGTTCGTTACAACACGTGAAAAGTGCATATATATTACGAATTCAAACAAACATGACACACTTTGCACTGGCGCAACTGGGTTCTTCCTTGCTTGGCCATTGCACGCAAGGCTGCCGCAAGGATTTGATGTTGAGAACAAAACAGAAGCCCGCACAACAAGCCCGCACAAATGGAACATTTGCAACAAACTGCTAGAGAAGTTTTTCAAACGAGCAAACAAATTCTTGCATCCTGAAGTAGAATGGAAAAATCTCCAAGTAGTACGGCAGATCCTAAATGCGCAAACATCCGGCAAAACAATCTCGTGTCTGGCCCTCTAAAGAACTTACTGTACCAATTCCGGGGAAGGCGGGTCACACGCACACATGAACCGACAAGAGTCCGTGAGATTTAAAAAGTGTTTAATTTTTTAATTAATCTAACTCTATTGGTTGTATCAATAGTGTTCGTGCAGAAGAAGTAAAGGTAGTGTATCTTTCCCTCTGTCGATAATTTCCTTAATTCCTTCTTCTCTTGTGCCATAAATCATAGTCAGTCATCTGCCTGCATATCAGTATGATTTTGCCATTGTTTACTTGTAGTCTGACTATGGTCGAATCATATTGTGTCATTTTATCAGGTGTAACAAGCGTTAGCCCGAATCAATGTACACGCATGAACTTACACCTTTTAGGTGTCGACTCATTTCAAGTGTCGAGCAGCTGGCTCTTGCTGGTCTAACGTAACCTAGTTTAGGTAAAATTAATTCACCTTCAAAATACTGGATTTAGTCAGGAGCAACGTAAGTGCCACGCCATGCGCCTCAGGTTAAACGTCATTGCCGACGCACCACGTCGTTCTTATTCTACTAACGCGTATGAATCGGACGAGTGTCTTGTTTATTCAGAGTGGCCGCATCTCGAACTCGGCATCGTAGTAGCCCCAGTGCACCGGACCCAGATACGAAGTCCTGGCCTAGAGAGATGAGTGTGTGTGACCGTCGTCGAAACGCCACTAATCGCCGCTTGCGCCGAGTGCTTTCCAATGGACCACGCAGGCTGTCACCAGATATGTCACTAAATTGTCTCAAAAAGTGCCGTAGGCTATGCTTTCCTCTCTGCGCTTGTTCCTTCCTACCATCCATCTAGGAGAAATAGTAAAATGTTGAAAATAGAGCAGACTCACGGCGTGCCAACGCCGTTCTCAAGCGGCGTGCAGGGCAGAAAATAAAGAGCGTGACAGAGAAAGAACGAGAGCACGTATTCACGTGTACCGTAACTCCGGTACCGTCCAGACAAATCAGACGTAATCTTTTGACGCGCGATGTTGCATTGTTGGTCCGATGCGCCGGTCGGTAAGGCGGCGCCAGGTGCCGCCTTCAAGAGGCCGCCAGAGAAAACCTCTCCCCCATCTCCCACATCTCTCCCCCCTCTCTCATACGCACACTATTTCGTCTCTGCCTCGCTCCTCCCCCTCTCTCTATCTCTCTCTCTATCTGAGTATCTCTCTCAGTGCTGCAATAGTAACCTCTATATGAAAAGAGCAACTGGAAAGTTTGACGCTAGAAGGGCAGCATTTGGTTTGTGCCCCCGATTTCCGATCTCGAATTATGCTGCTCCTCGGAGTTCCGCGCAGGTCCTTCGAGCCGCGAGAGCGGACCGGATCGTACCTGCGCACAGGGCCGATCGTCGACTTTGATCGTCGTTGACTTTCACTACAGGCAACAGGTCGATTGTTCGTTCGTACAAACGACGACGATACGGTCAAGATACGGTTGGTAACTCTCAACGGTGGGTCAATGCTAGCTAGGCCAGCAGTCATACTGCAGCGATCGATATTGGATCGATATCATAAGCGCGCGCGCGTAATGCTGTGCTTACGTAGCTACAACAATTATTACAAGCAACATAAGTCGACTTTCAGATCACTACTGGCTAGCACTGCATTGCCACAACGACTGCGACTGATGAGAGTCGTTCGTAACTGACTGACTACGGCCGTAACGACTTCCACTTACTCGTCGTTGCAGGAAAATTTAATTCCTGCAAATAATATAATTACCCCTTGTTGTCGTAGTAGTATTAGTAACAGAACTACAGTAGCAACAGCAGCAGCAGCAGCAGGAATAGGGCTGAAACAATTTCCTTATAAAAGATGTTTTTAATTCTAGGAATAGGGCTGTGGCGCAAACTGAAATCGACACGCCACCGTCGACAACGACTACGACGACAACAAGTACAATGACCACGACCCAATAGGCCACAATAGGCAACAATCATTACCCGCGTGATGTGGTGCTGCGTGACGCGTCGCTGTAGCTTCGTGTGTTGCAATGTGTGAGTTGGTGTTTGTTTGTTTGTTTGTTAGTGTGAGTTGGTGTTTGTTTGTGTACAGGACAGGTGTGGGGAACGACGCGGTAGCAGCAGCAGCAGCAGCCGTAGCAACAGCGACGGCACCTGCGAACAGCAGGTGCTCGGCGCAGGACACAGAATGCAGAGGTGCTAGGATGCTAGAGGCTATCAGGACGATCGACCATGCACGTCAGAAGGTGCAACACAGAGACAACAACAACAACTACAACAACGACAACAACAACGACAACGACAACAACAGCAACAACAACAACGACAACAACAACAACACCAACAACGACAGCAACAACAACGACAACAACAGCCGATCAAATAGTCCTGCAGCGGGGGACAGGCGAAGGGGCTCGAAGGGGCTCACGAATTGCACGCGAATACAACAAGCCCGCATAGACGGTGGTCAGTCACACATCGACCAGCCGATGACGACCAGACACACTAGACACCCGCATCGACACCGGCCAACCAACACCAGCCTATAAACAAACGGACGGACGGACAAACGGACGAAAAACAAACGAACAAACAGGCTGACAGGCAAAAACAACCAGGCAGAGACGGCCGTCTAGTCTCTAGTAAGCGCAAAGTTTTCGGGCTAGTTGCCCCTCAGCCAACATTTAACGTCCACGGAACAATGTTTTTCACATTGCTTCATAGACGGACTGCCCCCATACATACATATATATATATATATATATATATATATACGAATATGGGCCAACGGTGGGGGGCTCGAACCCGCGCACCTATACGCGCACCGCCTCTTCCGGTTGCGAGGTGCGCAGATTAATCTACCACGTCACCGGGTTCGCTCGACCAAGCCATCTAGTCTATCCTGGCCTAGCCCAGGCGGCTTGGTTGGTCCACCCATCCCCCTCCCCTCCCCCTGCCCCGCCCGTCGCTCGTCTCATCTCATCTCATCCAGTGGCGTCTAATGTCTAGTATCAATTCAATACACACCGCACCAGCACCATCCCTCTCTGCGAGAGACAGAGAGGGTGGCCGCGCCCGACGACATTATGTCGCGCTCTGCGCTGGCTGCGTCGCTCTGCACAACCACCACCACCAGTACAATTGGCCATTCGTTGGCCACTTCGCTTCACTTTGAACTTGAGCGGCCAGAGAAAACTCGACAGCAGATCGTCAGCAGATGACTTTGTTGTATCGGTGTACGTGCGTGAAACAGGCTTGATGCGTGATTGTTTGCTCGCTCGCTCGCTTGCAACACGTTCGCAACACGTTGTTGCTTGCTGTATGTTGCTCTCTATCTAAGCCAGCCAAGGCAATGGTCGTGGTGTGATGGTGCTGCTGCTGTTGATGTTGTAGTTGCTGTTTGCTAGTCCGCCTGCAGCCTTCCGTCGTGCGTATTATACAGTAGACGCTGATTTCTATAATCTGCATAGACACTTAAATATATACACATTTGTACATGGATGAAAAATGCCACATTATTGCTGCAAATAAGCACCGCTGTGCACACCACACATACTCGTACATAATGTATACACAGACATATACCTATATTTATACACAGTTGATAATAATAATAATAATAATAATAATAATAATAATAATAATAATAATAATAATAATAATAATAATAATCACAAAACCCACGCATGTGTTGTTCACAGCCAGAGATAGAACTTAGAGAACACAGGAAAAACAGAAAGTGTATGTAAGAGCGAAAGAGAGAGAGAGAAAGCGAGAAAGAGAGGGAAATAAGCAAGCAAGAGAGCGCGTACCGACAGACCAACAAGGAAACCCAGCGCGAACGAAGGCTTTCGTGAGTCTCCCTGACATGTATGATAGAAACACCTTGGAGGTGCTTCTCGCGCGCGGTGTTTGCTGATGCTGCTGCCGCTGATGCTGCGTCAAGTAGTCACGCCTTCAGTAGCCAAAACCGCCGCAGCAGCAGCAGCTGTAAAGCGGCGGCCACAACGACGTCATCACTGTCCTCGGCATATTAAAAAGTATCGCTCGCTCTGTGCTTGTACGTAGTACACATAGCCAATGTCACTGTGCTCTTACAGTTAGTATATCGTCTCAGTAGCTGCTGCTGCACCACCACCAACAACACCACCAACAACAACAACAGCAGCAGCGGCAACGAACAACAACAACAGCAAATCAATGAACAACAGCCGCTAACAACAACGACCACAACAACAACAGCAACAATGCAGCAACAACAACAACAACAACAACAACAACAACAGCAACGACAACAACAGCAACAACAACAGCAACAGCAACAATAAACAACAGCAACAACAACAACAACAGCAACAACAGCGACGTCAGACGTCATCAGCAGCGGCGGCAGCAGCAGAATCCTGTTTCGTTGCTGGGCCAACTTGGTAATGACGCGGCAGTGGCGAGCGGCGAAGCGGTAAGTCTACTACGGCTGCTGCTGTTGTGGTGGTTCGGGTCATCGATTTCAAGCAAGAGCGAACGCAGAGCAGACGCGGCGGCCCACGTGTTGATGGTGATTGGTGGTAAACGAGAGACGACAGCTCGACAGCTTGTAGAGCAAAACGAAGCTCGCGTAACGAGTGCTGCTACTTTTGCTATCAAGCACGCTTATTATGATGACGTTGATGATGATGACGATGACGATGATGACAATAAGAGCAACAATAATGACAACAACAGCAGCAGCAGCAGCAATAATGGCAACAACAGCAACAAAACTTGCTAGTGTTGGTCCAACAGCAGCAAAACTTGCTAGTATTGGTCCAACAGCAACAAAACTTGCTAGTGTTGGTCCAACAGCAGCAAAACTTGCTAGTGTTGGCAAGCGCGATGGTATTAACATATAGGTAAGGACAACAAAGAACAACAGCACAGCCATCACAGTATCGCTATTACTATCATTATTATTAATATTATTATTATTATTTTGATTAAACGACAGGCGTCGACCGGATGGCCTTACCAGCCGGGACTGGGACCGCAATCGGCCGCTGGCGTGGGACGTCACTGTCTCTGACACGTACGCCCTCGAATATCGTGCACTAGCCAGCGCGGGCGTCGGCCACATCATTCACCGACGGGGGATGCACAAACGGCGCCTATACGCGCATCTTCTTGAGGACCATGTGGTAATGGCGTTTGGTCTCGAGTAGTCTGGCGTTTGGGGCAAGGATGCCCTCAAACTGACGAACAAGCTTGAGAAGAAGCTCTTTGAGGTTGTAGCGGAGCCAAGATCAACCGCGTTCCTTCGACAGAGAGTGTCATTGGAGCTCCAGAGAGGCAACGCCAAGATAATGTTGAGTGGTCAGTGACACTCGAGCAATAATAATGATGTTATATAATTAATATATTCGTAATTGTGATACATGTACATAATGATAACAATAAAACCCTGTTTCCAAAAAAAGAAATACTATTATGATTGCCATTTCTGGTAGCCACATGCAACCGTACGGCAATCTAATATTAGTCCGTTTGCAGCAACATCTCATTAAGACTTGTACTATAACCACTAATTGAATCGCACGATTACGCGCGCAACACGAGAAAAACAGCGTAATCTCTCAAGCTCATGTCTCTACGTCGTGCCGTGTGCTGCAAGCTCGGAGGAGATGCGAAGTTGTATATCAGTAGTAGTTAGTGGTAGTTAGAACCTATACTAAGCTAGAGTTTTCGGGCTGACCCTCAGCCAAGATTTAACGTCCACGGGACTGCTTTTCGCATAGCTTCATAGACGGCACCCCATATATACATATATATATACAAATGTGCAGCGGTGGGGTTCAACCCCGCGCACCTATGTGTCTCCTCTGGTTGCGAGGCGCAGACAAATGCACCCACCGAGATCGACATATGTAGTTCGGTAGTTCACTCACATCGGTAGTTCGAACCAGAAGGAGCATAGTTATGCTTGCAAGTGACGCTTTCTTTGCGAAACCGAGCGGTCAGCTTTCAACCAGTAAGCTCTGCTAAACCATTTACTTGAGGGGTGCCAACTAATTATATATTATATATAATATTATATAGGCTATTATATATATATATATATATATATATATATATATACAGCCCTTAAGCAGCGTGTTTAGCAGAATTTTGTATATGGTACATATGAGTATACTAGCGCTACTGCCGTCAGTTGCTATCGCGACATCTTCTTAAGCCTAATCGTTTTTTAACCCTCTGAGACTACCACTGTCTCTGCAAAATTAGCCTTCACGCTATCAGTGAGATGACTACACGTGGTAACTCGGAGAGCCTACTGAACACAATGCTGCTTCTTACTGTCGTGAAATGAATTATAGCGTTGAACTAATCTAGGTGACCACCTGCCACTCAACAGGCGCCATTCTGCTCAGATGCACTCGAGCAGAAGCAGCGATGGCACGACAGCTGCTTAATTCGCTTATCATCTAGATACAATATATTCTAGATAATTATATATATATATATATATAATGAATGCGTGTAGGGTCGATTTTGTGAAGTGCAGTTTGCCGGGGTTTCGATTTGTTCCTGATCTGATACATTTAGCAGTAGGCGTTTAGCATTATTTTGCAGTATGAGTGGTAATCAGACGTCGCTATCCGACGTCGTCCGTTCAATAGGATTGACTAAGTTGCACGAAGCCACAAGGGCGCTACGAAAACGTAGCCTTTGTTGTTTCCGCTCGGTTTGTCGCTCGTACGCCCCAGCTTACAGCAGCTCGCAGCAGTTCGACAACAATCCCCACGATGGGGTAGCGCTGAAATCTGCCTAGCACAGAAGCGCCAAAGACTGTCATCTTCGACTTATTCGTCTATCTTTCCTGCCTCGCTCTGTTTCTATTGCATTTACAAACTCTGTTTCTATTGCATTTTAAGCACTGTTTCTATTGCATTTAAACTCTGTTTCTATTGCATTTAAACTCTGTTTCTATTGCAAATAAACTTCGCTCTGTTTTTTATTGCAATCAACTTTTCGGGCATGCTGACCTTCCCTCAGTCAAGACGTAACGTCTACGGAACTGCTTTTCGCTCGCATTGCTTCATAGACGAACTACCCCCATAACACGTACAAATGTGCAACGGTGTGCAACGTTTGCCAACCAGATATCAACCAGATATAACCGCCGTGAGGGCCAGCTTCCAGTTCGCGCTAGGGATGAAAATGACGACCCGTTGTGGGCTGCGTCTACGCGCTGACCGCGAAACGGGGCTGACGACAAGCAGTGTCGAAGGGTTGGAAGGAACATGAGCGCAGCGGCGAAAATCCCCGACTCGACGCAACTAAAACAAATTACTCATACACCTCTGCCGAATAAGGCTCTCCTGCTTATCGAATTGACGACGCGGCGTCGGTTGTCTGTACGACTGTGTGCGTTCTTATTACGTTGTTGTTGTTAGAATCACATTCCGGCCAGTGTAGGCACGTTCTCACGTGCATGCAATGCATAGAGTTTTTGGGATGTGCCAGAATAGTTTGAATAGCTGCTGGTGGGTATGACAAATTCCATGTTCGTTGTCATCTCACGCAGCGTCAAATCACAACTTTGCAACTCTTCTCAACGCTCTTGTTTCGCTTCCAGCTGTCTGACGCGCAGATGCAAATGGTGGCAAAGTGTTGAAGAGAATAACTTTTTCTCCTAATGAAGCACGGGTGGTCGTGACGTGCTGCTGTAGTGGAGTGTGCTCCACTACAACAACGCGTCACCACCGGTGCAATCTTGGACGGAGGACGGCTAATGGTTACCCGGGTGCACTCTCCGTAGCACATGGCGAAATTAAATCTAGAGATCGCACTAAAAGTAAGATGAGGTAATGGCTGTAATAGGGAGGCAGGAGAAGATGCTTAAGAAGACCGTCTCAGAGATTCCCGCGTACAGCGCCAGCAATTGCTATATGCTAGTCCAATAAATGTGGGTTCTATTTGGGTTGCAAGATCTTTAACGCAATGGTAGCCGACTACTACCACATCACTTTGAGATCGCCTCACCTTCGAGTAAAGTTAACGACCCACCACAAAAGTCTCAATGTTCTGCTTGTGTAGGTACTACTTCATCGCATCAGGCAATAGTCACGGGAATAATAATGCCATGTGCCAAATCTCACCATCAAATCTCATCGCGAAGGTGATGTGACTGTTTTCGGCCTCAAGGTAACTGATCTAACAGAAAAAGCGCACACAAAGGGTACTACTCCATTGGTGCAGTTAAGGTTTTAGTCAGATTAGGGACTAAGATGGCCAGAGCAGCGGCAAAAGAAAATAAGCTCAACATTTTGACAAACTCCGTGCTGCCTCGAACTAACACTCTTTTTTGTCTAGATAAAAAGCTACGGCCTTGCTAGAACGAATACTACCACGTTCGCCCTTTAAATATCGAAATAGAGAGAGATGTAATCTGTTTCTCTCTTCTCCTGCTCTGCCTAGTTCTACTTGCAGACACGATACTTACAGATACTTGCAGAAACGAAATGACATCGTTTGTTGGTTACCATCATGCTTGACGAGACTAAGTAAACCCGAAGAAGCTACAACTTGCAATCGGTGTTTAACTTGTCATATGTGGTCTTTTCCGACCTTGGTGGCAGAGGCACGGCGGTGATTGCGGTTCGGCAGTAGTAGACAACAGCAGCAGCAGCCGCAGTTCAATTTTATCGCTATAAACCCCTTTGCAGATATATGAAGAGGATAAACCTTTATTAAACATTAGCGGCACACCATGCATTAAAGTAGTGCGTACTGGTACTGGCACATTAATCCTAGACACTGCGTAGTATAGCCTTTCTTGCCTTGCTTCACGTCCCTCACTGACCTAATGCATATGGTTTTGTTTTGAATTTGGACCGTCGTTAACTACGGCGCGTGATCGATCCAAGATGTAACAGGCATTCACCTTGGTTGACAGACATATAGGACCAGCAGCCAGCAACGAAGACATATGTACATACATTGCTGTTCGTCGAGTAAGCAATAGAAAACCTAGCTTGGGGCATCGTAGCGGTAACCGCCGTGACATTAGTAGTAGTAGTAGTAGTAGTAATGTCGAGCCCGGTGGCGTGGTGGACTAAGTCTGCGCCTCGCAACCGGAGGAGACACATAGCAGGTGCGCGGGTTCGAGCCTCACCGTTGCACCGATTTGTATTTATGGGGATGGTCCGTCTATGAAGCAGAGTGAAAAACAGTTCCGTGGACGTTAGACCTTGGCTGAGGGTCAGCCCGAAAACTTTACTTTACTACTAGTAGTAGTAGTAGTAGTGTAGTAGTAGTTAACTCCCATGGAAACGAACTCTACTGCAAATCTAGCAGCCTAGCTATTGTAGTAGGTGAGAAGAAGCAGCTTGTGGCAGCTGGTACGTAAGGCTGCAAACAGCTCAAGGCTGTTAAGCGACGGCGAGGGGAACGCGGCGCCGTCCGGCGAACGACGAGAGGGCGGGGGCAAGAGCTGAGCCAGCCGAGCGGGACAGGCAAGAGAGGCTAAGTTAGAACGGAGATCTAACTTAAAGATCGACCCCGATCAATAGAAGGAGAGAGCCCTTAGAGCCCTCCTCACTCACCTACATCGTGGACGGTCGCCGTGTTTGCCGGTACCTCAACAGAGGTCGGACATCTCGGGCAGAAGGCGAAGAAGCGGACGGATTGCCCGCAGCGCCCCAAGAGCCATTGTTGAGTCTGGTAGGACAGACGGTGACCGTTTTTTCGGGGGGGGGGGGGAGGGGGACGGGCGGGGCGAGCGGGGTTGCGCCAAATGGACGTCGAGGAGATGAACGTGGCAGCACGGTAGGCTGCGGCTGCTGCAGCTGAAGGCGACCAAGGGCGTACCAGTTATTGTTGTTGTTGTTGCTGTTGCTGCTACCGCTGCTGACGCTGACACGCTATACCAGAAAAAGGAACTCTAGGGCAGCATGGACTGAAACGGCAACACTGCTGCTGTAGCCAGACAGGCGCTTGGGACCTGGCGCTAGAGGCATTTCGTAAGACTGCAGCGGCGTGCCGAGCGCGCCGTCGCAAGATGTTAAAAAAAATGCAAGCGATGAGATGCAGCAAAAGGTGGGGGCCGTGGTGGCGTGGGAGCCCAGAGAGACGGAGACGACGACTCTGCGAGAATTGCGGTCTTAAATCGAATGCAAAAGCGCGAGAGAAAGGAGCCACGAGAACGGCAAACCGACGTAGAGCAAGGTTTTCCAAAACGGCAGCAGTTGTTGCTGAAGGAGTGGAGGGAGTCGAACGAACAAATCAAATGAAAGCCGAGAGAAATCGAACTGGTCGAGGTGGCCGAATAAGCAAACGAACAGCGCAATAGCCGAGCTCTACTTCGGGTGCCAATCTTCCTCCGATGTGCTGCTAGCGACACACATCTTGCACCGGCGAAGGCATTCGCCATCCCGAACTCATCCACGCAACCACGTTTGCTGACGTCGCGGCCCAATGTGCAGGTTCATAATAGCCCGGGGAGCTAGAGCATCTTTTTGTCTGGCTGTGTCGTCGTACTGCTCGCACTCGAAGCTGGTGGGGCGTTGACGGCTGGCTACGTCAAAATACGTAGAGAAACGCCGCATCCATCCGCCAGAGAAGGTGCCCCCCTCCTGGCATTGGCAAGAGCAGGAGAGGTGGAAGCTGCCGCCTCGACTCTTGCCTTCTGCCTTCACCTTGTCTCTTCACCTCAAGGCCTCCCGCATTCCTTCATCTGTCTGGGGGTCTGTTAGGTTAGGCAGCCGGAATTAAATCTTGTGCCAGCTAACACCGATAGAGATAAGGGGCGCGAGTCCATAGCAGGAAATCAATTTGACGTTTGGTAAACTACGATATTAGCCCTACATTACTGCGCTTCTTTATTCCGCTATCTTTTCTATATATATATATATATATATATATATATATACAATCGCGTTTTGTCGGAATATTCACTTCACGTTGTCCAAACCAACGAAGCATCACTTTTCGTTGTGTAGGCGATGGAACGGTCTGCAGGCAGACAACGTAGGTAAGGAAGGCTGGCAGGGTTTTGGTTGCACACAATTGAGAGGCTTAAGGAGGCCGGCATACAAACACGCTACATTTAGCAGTCACGGTGGTGTGTGTTTGTGTGCCATGTTTTTGAACCTATAGCATCTGCAGCAAAGCAAGCAAATAGGGCTTCGTAGCTTCGAGCTACATCGGCATGCAGGATCTCGGTGGTGGCACTTCGACCATGCGCCAAATGCGCACGTTGCATTGCGTTTCAATACACAACAAAGTACTGGGTGGCCACGTGGGTCCCGGTTCCCTTCATAGACACTTAACCGACGGCGAAATGGGGAGGAAGCCAAGCCAAGTCGGGCGGAACAATGACTACGTTCACGTGACATCCCGACTCACTTTCAGCAAAGTGATACCAGCCGAGTCGGAGCGGCCGTCTGCATGTCCTGCCCCTTGCCTGGAAGAGGGCCAAGGGCAGGACGAGTACGTAGAAGGCAACGCGTTTTCCGCTCCGTGGACAACGCCACGATCCGGCCGTTTGACAGTCTCGAGCTGCAATACCGTCCGGTCGGAAACGACTAAGAAAGATAGGTGATTGACTGTCTGGTCGGACAGTTCCCGCCCGTGTCGTGGGACAGCAATGCGAGCGCCATTCGCACCAATGTCTCCCGAACCTACATCTCCTTATCCGGCTACTTCCTGGCTCTTTGTTCCCCATAGCCAGCACCCACGCCGTTCCCCCGACAGGGCGTCTACGAGGCGTACCCACGAGAGAGGCCATAGCTGCATGATGAGTATGTGATGATATCAACCTGCGGCAACGATAACAACTGTGCGCTGCTATTACTGCAGCGTTGTCCTCTTGAGTACTACTGTATCGCGGGGACAGAAATCTTACGTCAATTCAGCTTGCCGCGTGGCAATGATTATGCTACGACGACGACGACGACAACAAAGCCCTCAGAAAGGACGAAGAAAGTTGCCTTTGTAACTGTTCGTCGCTGCTATCGCACCGGACGACTGCGGCCCGTCGATCCACACCACTACCGCTTACCCATTCGAGGTATGTGTATATCTATCTATACATACACAAATAGTCTTTGAATGGACGAGTCAATAAGGCTCTGAGCCGCTCTGCCACCATCTCAAGGTTGACTAGCGGATTGTTGATCGGAAATCGTTATAGGTATAGCGTGGTTTTCGTTAGGCGCCCCACATCTGGAGGCGAGGGGGGGCAGCGGTTGAGTCCTAACTTCATTGAGCACACATTCAAGCTCAATTCGAGCGCATGCAGCTAGTGCGATTACCTGTTACGACTTCGAGACAATTTGCTTTGCACCAGTGCACCAGACAGGTCTGTGTTGGCCAAATAGCAGGACGACTATCTATATGCGACTTGATAAACGCGACGCACGAATACTACTGCTACCAATACTGCCTATCATATCCATCCATTCTCATAAGGATTTCCTTCAATCGACAGTTTAGCCATGCACTTATTGAGGCTAGGGCCATCGATGCACAGATGAGTGGGAAGTCAATTCAGGCTCAGGACTCATTGTCGAGCGATTCGGACGTCAGCTGGACGTCTGAAACGAGATAGATCAAATCGGCGCCAACGTAAACCGGCGAACGTCATCTGTCGGCACTAGGCGTTCCATAATACTACTTCCACCTCAGCATAATTCCAGTTATGTGCACCGTCTACTGATTCGCACTGCATTGTCTTTTAGAAGGCAACAAATAGAAATTTCTTCAAATATATATATATATATATATATATATACGAGGTGTGTTCAAAAAGTATCGCGACTTTTGAATTTTCGCGGGTTACGTATATTCGAATTTCGATTTTTTGTGGCGTTATGTTAGTACTAATGTCTCTCACTTATGCCGACAAGCTCGGCCATTTTGAATGTTCACTTAATTGTTGACAGCTGCTTTGCTTGCACGTGTTTTGGATCGTCTTCGATTTTTACCTATTCAAAAAATGGATCAAAGAACCTGTATCAAACTTTGTGTGAAAAACGAAATTAAGTGCGCGGATGCATTCCGAATGTTGACTGTGGCATACGGAGAAGCTACCTTGGACCGAAGCAACGTTTATCGGTGGTACAAAATGTTCTCAGAAGGCCGAGAAGATGTGAACGACGAAGAGCGTGCCGGACGCCCGAGCACTTCAACAACAGACGAAAAAATTAATGAAGTGGAGAAAATGGTATTGGCCAATCGTCGAATCACCGTTAGAGAAGTTGCTGATGCAATGATTTGGGCATGAGACGGGTCGCCGCGAAATTCGTACCAAAATTGCTCAATTGCGACCAAAAACAGCATCGCATGAACATTGCTAATGAGATGTTGGACTCTGTCCGCGACGACCCAAATTTGCTCCAGAGGGTCATAACTGGTGACGAATCGTGGGTTTATGGTTATGACGTGGAAACCAAAGCTCAATCATCTCAATGGAAGCTGCCGCACGAACCAAGACCGAAAAAAGCGCGCCAAGTTCGGTCGAATGTGAAAGTTTTGCTGACAGTTTTCTTCGATTGCAGGGGCGTGGTGCATCATGAGTTCTTGCCACAGGGTAGAACGGTCAATAAGGAATATTACCTGCAAGTTATGCGCAATTTGCGCGAAGCAATCCGCCAGAAACGCCCGGATTTGTGGAAGAACAAAAATTGGCTTTTGCACCACGATAACGCCCCTGCTCACACATCGTTGCTTGTGCGCGAGTTTTTGGCCAAAAACAACACACTAATGATGCCGCAGCCACCGTATTCCCCAGATCTGGCCCCCTGTGACTTTTTCTTGTTCTCTAAACTGAAGAGGCCCATGAAAGGACGACGTTACGCTACGCTTGACGAGATAAAGACGGCATCGAAGGAGGAGCTGAACAAGATAAAAAAAAAATGGTTTTTTGAAGTGCTTCGAAGATTGGAAAAACCGTTGGCATAAGTGTATAATATCTCATGGGGGTTACTTTGAAGGGGACAAAATAGATATTCATGAATAAATGAATAATTTTTGAAAAAACACAAAAGTCGCGATACTTTTTGAACACACCTCGTATATACACATTTAGATTTAGACAGTTTGGCGCACCACATTATTATGTTTATGATTATTATTATTATTATTATTATTATTGGAAAGTTACGTTTGGCTGCAACAACGGCACTAGCCATATTTGGAATTCGCCCGATGCCGCGCCGATGTGAACTTCGGTTGAATGCTACATTAAGCTTCGATCCATACACACACATATTTATATATATATATATATATGAATATATAAATATATATATATGAATATATATATATACAAAAATGTATAGATGAAAAAGCATCTGCAACTCGTCTACCTCGTGTTTCCTGCGGCTGGCGACGCCACCGTCACCGGGAAGACCCCCCCCCCCCACCGGGTGGGGGTTGCCCGGAGAAAGGTGCTCCCATGATATTCGCTGTGGGACCCTTCTCCAAGCAATTCCCGTCGAGACCGCCATGTGGCGGCGGCGGCGGCGGCAGTAGCGGCGACGAATGGAAGACGTCGGATGCTACGTCTGCTAAAAATGTCCACTTATCGCCCTTAGTATCGCCTTGGCGGGGCCTGCTGGTGAAGCTTTAAGGGCATCGGGCGAGCATCGGCTGACGCGCTGGCTTGGTGGGGGATGTGCGGGTGGGTTTCGTCTGCTCCTCGTCCTCCGTTCGTCCGTCCGTCCGTCTTTCTCGGCACGTTGGTGGTACGTCTGCCATTTAGTCGTCGTTGTTGTTGTTGTTGTTGTTGTTGTTGTTTTTGTTGTTGTTGTTGTTGTTTTTGGTGTTGTTGTTGTTGTTTTTTTTCTTTCTTCCCTGTTACGGCTCTTGTGCGCCTTTAGCCTTTTCTCGGCTTCGTCGAAACACGGCGAGACCGCACCACATCATCCAACGGCAACGAGACATCGCAACGACAATAACGATGTCGACGACGACGACGACAGCGACAGCGACGGCGGTGACGAAGATGATGTTTGAGCTTCGGACGGCCGTTCGAATGCCTTCGATTCAGCCATGACACGTCGATGACTTCGTCCCTCGTCTCGCTAGCATTAGCACTGTTACGTCTGCCACCACAAACCACCATTGCTGCTGCTGCTGCGGCAGCAGCAGATGCTGCTGTCTGTCTTTTACACTATACGGCCGTTGTTGTTGTTGTTGTTATTGTTGTGGCAATGGCAGTATTGTGCGGGGTAGCATGGCTATGCTAGTATTCGCGTTCTACTGTCAACTTAATTAGTGTTGCGCGTCAATCATAGTGTATGAATGTGTGTATATATTATATATATATATTTTTTTATAAGGTTTTCCGTAAGGCTTATGCCCGTGTACGGTTTTTTCATGTCATGGCTAAAGTTTAATCCACTCCGGCATTTACCTTGTCTAAATTGGAAACCATGCAAACCAATTTAGGAATGGCCGGTCTGGGTCTCGAACCCAGGCCTCCCAAATGCAAGGCAAAGGCTTTGCCACTAAGCCATCTTGCTCGGTATATATATATACATACATATGTATATATATATATATATATATATATTTTTTTTTTTTTTTTAATGATATATATGTACTTTGAAATAGAAGTAACCATGAGACAAGTACTTTAACAGCCAAATTGTACGATTTTACGAAGTGTACACTTGAACCCAAAGTGGCACTACTGCGAGTGCCATTGATATATATATATATTTATTTTAGTTAAGTATCGTCTTTCAACATATCATTACTATTATGAGACACGGGAGTACCTAGATTTTATTACTACCTACAACATTATGTGGTCTGAAATCTTTCGCTACTTCCGTCTTCCGGGGGAACAACGACAACCCCAATTCCGTACAAGAACACATACCTTTGTACATAAGGAACACAAGCGGGACTTGCGCGAGAGAAAAAATGCTTTATAGCCGGGGGGTTCGAGAAACGCGCGCGAAAGGTACTACGTGGATGAGATAGCTTGTATGATTCTTCAAGACAAAATGGTCAGAAGTAGTTCCCTCGGCTCGGTTCTCGTGAGTTTGTCTGCTTTTCTGCTTGTTGCGGCGTTTGCTAAAATTCTTCTTCTGCTGCTGCTCCAATCTGTTCTTCGGCATCCATGTGTCCTGCTCGTTCTCGAGCTCGACGACCCTGACGGGGGGGGGTGACAACGGTGAACCTCCTGACAACGTGATGCAACCTTTCCTTCACTTAGATCGCGATATAATATATATATATATATATATATATATATATATTTATTTATATAAATACAGCACTTCAAGCTAGTCGATTTGATTGTGACAAAACCTTAAACAAATTGTAGCCTACACGGTCGCTCCAAAGAGAGCCTCAAATAGAGGGCTCGCGCTGAAACGCAGTAGCCCGGTAGCCAAATAGCATTTTAACACCGCCTAGACTGGCGTTCATGATTCTGTTGACCTGTCGACACGTTTCTGCCATATAGAGCACGGCTTACAAAAGCGCACGATTACGTTTCAGCCGCCAAATAAGGCAACAAATGTTTATGATTGATTCAACATTTACTACTACTAGTAGTATATAGAATACATTATACAGCAACAGTGGCATGACAATGTGTGTAGTTGCTGAATGGCTCTTCTAAGCATGACAAACCGCACAGACCGTGCCTATTTTTGGTCACGCGGCAACATTCAAATGACTAGAACTTGCCGATCCGCCCTCGTATCGATTTGTCTCTATTTATATATTACTCATTTGTCTAGGCATTGTATTCGTCGTCTATTGCTCTCCGTTTTTTTGTTTTTTTTTGTTTCATAGTGCTAATGATGGTTATAACGAGGATAGTTTAATAGTTGCGGTGGTGGTTGTGGTGGTGGTGATGGTGATGATGTGAGATAATGGCAGTAGTAATGATGTCGTAAAGTAAAGAAAAGAAAGTAAAGTAAAGAAAACATTACTTTAGTAATGATGTCGTGTAGTGTGATGAGAATGGTGTCGTAGTGACTGAAGATGGTGATGGTGATGGCGGCGATGATGATGATGATGAAGACATGGACAATTGGACCACGATAGCTTTCCCAACTAGACGTTAGCGGAAAAGCGTCGTTGTCGATGGTGCACGTTCGGATTCATCTCGTATACGTGCGTCATTCCGCCGCACATCACACAACGAGGATGCCGTTGCTGTTTCCGGCACCTCGTACCCCAACCACTACATCACAACTAGTATTCAATACAACCTCAGGTAGGTTTTGGCCGTCCACAAGTGGCACATTGTCTGTGTGCGGGGGGTACGCCGGCGCTCGGCCTCTAATGGACGCCGGCGCTCGGCCTCTAATGACGCAGCCGCGCTACCCCCGCTACCACCTTTGATGTTGGTTGGCGCTCGTGGTGGGCGGCCGGCGTCCGGCGACCGACGCAAGGCAAGCGAGCTTACCAAGGGTCAACCAAAGGATCGCTCGAGATCGACGAACCCACAGGCCCACAGAGTCCACAGAGCCCACACGCGCTCCGAATGGCTTTCTCTTCGTCGTCGTAGCCTGCGAGCCCACCTTTTACTTACCTAATAACCATCTTAATAGCACATCTAGTTAGACCTACTACATCAGCAAGCCCGCAACCAATAAGGCACCCCCCGGTGTGCCCCACGACCCGCACCCACACCGCCACCACCACCACCACCACTACCTCCTCCTTCTCCTCGGCCAGCGGCCCACTAAACCTACTGTTGCTACTGCTGACGCTGTTACTGCTGGTGATGGTGGTGGTTTGGGCGTAGCAGTCAGTGCCTCTCTGGCACCCCCCTTCTAGCCTGCGGTGGCAGTGGACACCGAAAGTCCAGTGCTATAATAGTTAGTTAGTTGTTGTTGCTTCTGCTTTTGCTATAGAAGCTACCAGCAATGCTACGACGACGACGACTCCCATTAGTACTGCCGATCATAGCAGTACCCCACAACAACAACAACAACAACAAACAGCGATAGCACGACCACCAGAAGCAACAGTAATACCGAGCAAGATGGCTTAGTGGCAAAAGCCTTTGCCTTGCGTTCGGGAGGCCTGGGTTCGAGACCCAGACCGGCCACTCCTAAATTGGTTTTCATGGTTCCCAATTTAAACAAGGTTAATGCCGGTGTGGACTTATTGTCGACCATGATCGGAAAAAAACGGGAAGCACAGATGTCTCAATAGAAATAGATGGTGCATTACCATCCAACCCCCCCCCCCCATTAAGTTTAAAAGAAAATGGCAACAGGTAGAGCGGCCAGCTCATACGGGGACACGGAGTGAGCGAGTAACTTAACTTACCTACTCGATACCTGGCATCATCTTCACCTCCGTATTTGCAAGACCTTTTCCGCAACTCGCTCTAGTGGCCAATATTATCGGAATAGGTCATTATTCGACACATTAACGCAACATTTTTTGGAACATTCGTTCGCACGCATCTTGTCGTGAAACATTAATTGGCTAAAAGCAGGTAAACGGTGAGTTTTCCAGCCAAAGTCATCTTCAGCGACTCAGGTTGTTGAGGTGAGCGACTCGTCAGGTGAGGCTCCTATTTTCATGTTGATGGCTTCAGAGACAATCAAAGTTGTCCCATTTAGAGTGATGAAAAAAACCCGCATGGGTTTCATGAGACGAAAGGGTATGCGGACATGTGTCACTACTGTTTGGCGGCGTGTGAATTTTAGGTTGACGGCGTCATTAGGAACATTTGTTTCGAAGACGCCCCACATATCCGAAATGCACAAACAAACAGTCAGTTGTGATCATTCAAAGACATGTCTGTCTGTCTTGACAGAACGGTATCCACTTACCATACACACGTCTGGACATGGAACAATCTCGCAATATTGCATAAAGTAAACCCTCTAAGTGCACGACGAACACGATTGCTTCACGTACCTGATGTGTGTGGCAAGTGGCACCGTCCACATGTTGGGAGCACATTGAGTCCCATTTGAGGTCTAGTTGAGAGGAGGCTGATAATAAACACGTAGCGATCTTGATATACACATACCTAGCGTTCCTGAGATATGTGTATCTTCCATGTCTGTACATGTATGTTTCCTGTTCCATTAATTCTCGCTTGATCTTCCATGTTAGGTGCCTGTCTGCCTATCATACCATGCATGTATGTATGTATGTATGTACACGTATCTAAGTCTAGCATATCGTAATACGTGCGTCTAATGCTGTCTCGAAGTTGTATGGATGTGTGGCGGCGTTGAGCTCGCGTGCAGAGTCCAGATACGCCCTTACCCGCTTGCCCTGCGCCCGCCCCCCCCCCTTCCTGCTGGCGGATGGTTATCTATCTCATGCATTCACGTACGAGTACACACACACATACATACACATCCACGCGCCCACACTCACACACACAGATCACAGGCACGGTGTGCCAGGGCAAGCGGTAAGCGGACAAGCAGGCAGGCTGGCTGGCTAGTCCTCAACACTGCAACTAAACAGCTCACCGACCCACCAACCGACCAGCCGACCGATGAGTCAAGTGGCTTTCAGTAAGAGATAAAGACAGACCGATAGGGAGAGAGAGAGAGAGAGGAGGGGTAAAGGAGATAATATCAGAGAGAAACACGGGGGGGGGTGAGGATAAGGGAAGGAAGGCAGAAAAAACGAGAACGAGACACACGCATACAGAGAGAGAGAGATATATAGATACGAGAAAGAGAGAGGTAAGGGGGAAGCAGAGAGAGAGAGAGCTAGAGAAAGAAGGGCAGCGAGAGAGAGAGGTCTAAGGGCCCAGAGCGCCCAGCTTGGGCCCCGACGGACGAACGAACGTCCGTCGGGTGACCCAACTGCCGTTCCTACCAACTCTTCTCCTGCTGCTGCTGCTACTACTACTACTACTACTCTTGCTGCTGCTGCTGCCGTTGTTGTTGTCGTCATTGTTGTTGTTGTTGACGCCGCCGCCGCCGACGCCGCCTACCGCCGCTGCCACACTCGTCGACTAAAGGCGCCAGCTGTGCCCCGTGCGCTCAGGCGTATAGAGGAGGCGTACGCTATCTGTGTACCCACTCATCGTCACTGTCATACATACTGCCCTTCTAGTCTGCCTGTCGGGGCGGTCGGTCTGGGTCTATACGTGTGCCGCCCTCTCTCTCTCTCTCTCGTTCTCTCTGTCTGTTGTCAACCTTGCTGCCTTTGTACAGATGGCTACTACTACTACTACTACGACTACTACCTGATGCTCCTCTTCTCGCAGCTACCAGCTAACGGTCCAGCAGTTTCAGACTTCGGCTTCAGACGGACAAGTCGGCCAGGGTAGTACGCCCAGGGGCAGGGTAGCAGGATATATATATATATACATATATACATATAAACGCAATTCTGAAAGATACTCTCATGCTGCCGATGACTCTCATGTTGCCCGTAGTAATACTAAGTGTACAAGTTATTGAACGTGAAACTCAGAACACATAGGTATCCAGGAGAACCATACGGTTCCCAGTGTAACAAGCTGCCTTCTTGTAGACTGCGAACTGTTCTCAATGCGACTAGATTGTGACTTGTTGTGGCTAGCATGCGTACATAGTATAGACATTTTCTGCCAAACACGACGGTAACTGTCTGATTTCTCCACCGATTTCGTTCTAACTCTTTCACCCGTTTCATTGACGGCCTTTGTGAAGTAACTAAGTACCAACACCGTTAACCAGATATTAGTAATTCTCACTGATTAACACGACATCCTCGTCCCCCCACTGCATCGGCCAAAATACTTTTTTGAACACGCTCTACCACACCTTACTTAGTAAGTTCACTTATTCATACACACACACCCTGAATATATACATCTACATTTATAGGGTGCTCGCACAATAGTTGAATACTTTAAAGTGACATTTAACAAACGTGTGTAGGATACAACAACGTCTTTCTTAAATTCTTATACAGATAAAATGTCATTTTTAAGGATATACGATGTCGCGGATTCTATTGTTTTTACTGGCTGTATACAAGACATATTTAGTTTTTTTTCCACACTTTTGTTTACATTAACTAGGCTCAATTACAATGAAACAAGCATCCGTGTGGTTTTTAGTGTGCTGTTAGTTGTAGGATTATTAGCCTTTACTTTACGTTAGAAAAAAAACTACAGTCAAAAGCCTCACAGAGTTAGTAAAATCGCAATATCTTTGCGGCTAGTGAATATTCCTGTTACGCGAGAATAGGCTTTGTCGGAAAAGAGCGTTTTCTGCGCAAAATTGGCATCACGCTGCATGATCTTGGAGACCACACTGACGAAGCTTAGCCGCGTTTGATGGTTTGTAGGCAATATTTTCAGCCGATCGAGCGCTCCGTCGTCTTCGATGGCTTAGCACATCATTCTTTGAACGTGTCTTGTCCAACTTTAGCACAAGTTCTTACAATGGTGTTCTTACAAGGCCGGTGGTTGTCTCGACCGTAAATTGCACCAGCAGCTCGTCAGCGTGCCCTCACAGACATCGGCCCATTGCATGGTAAATTTTCACAATCTCTACGCGTTGAATAAGCATCTCTGCCATTGAATAAGCTTAGATTTGACAGCACTGCCCTGTTCCGTTCTGTGAAGAAACCGTGACAGCTTTAGAAAGATACTAGCTGAATATATATATATATATAAAAATAAGTTTTTTATTTTTTATACATATCCCCGGCGTGTCAATTATATTGCCGGTACTTTACGATAATATAACGCAACGGTGTATAATTACATACGATTGTCCGTAGTTGTTTATATCCAGCTCGTCCGCTCGTTGCCATTGTAACGGCTGTTATGGCACTTTATTCATTAACCGGAGCAACGGATATTACAATGGACCCCTGTGGACGTGCCATACCCATTTGCGTAGTGTTATGCGCTAATCTCGGAATGAGGCGTACGTGACGTTAGCACGAATGATATGACAATTTCGTTCGAGGAGACCTTTCTTCGAAACTAATATATAATAAATGTGCAAACAAATTTACATGTGCTTGAGAACAAACTCATGCACGAAGACACCTGAAACGAATATTTGTGCATAGAGTAGACATCGAATGAACACGCGTTGTTATTTCGCTCGTAACTGACTGACTGATAAGGTTTTAATCATGATTTTATTTATAGTTGAAGCGCTTTTTTGCACACGTGCTGAGAAAAAAACAACTCATTAATTGATGGTGAAAACTGATGAACTTGCAGTTTCGTCAGTGTCTCAGTGTAGAGCCTGCAGGACGAGTACAGCGCTATGACCAGCAAAAAAAAAAGCAAGTGAACACCGTACGAGAACTACCCCGAAGGAGGAGAACAGAAGAAGCAGCCAACGACAAATGCAATCGACCATCAAACACCCGCATGTAGGCAAATGTTACCTCGAAGTTTTCGAAGTCCAGTGTAACTAGCTGCCTTCTTGTAGACAGCGAATTGTTCTCAATGTGACTAGTGTATGACTTCTTCTGGCTAGTATGCGTACATACTCGTAGAGTAGACATTTCCTGCCAAACACGGCCGTATGTCTGGTTTCTCTACCGGTTTCCCCTGTATATATATATATATATATATATATATATTATATAGATATATATATATTTATATATATATATATATATTATATATATATATATATATATATATATATATATATATATATATTAATATATATATATCGCCCGAAAGGGAAGTGAGGACGAAGAGGAAGAGATGAGCTCCTCGAAAGGGATCCAACCGAGCGACTGCGTCCGTAGAGAGCGAGGCACAATTGCGTGTCTATCCTCCGGATCCTCAGATCCGATTGCATTTGGTTTGCTGCTGTTCTCTCTCCTCCGGCACCGGTAATGGATACAGCCGCCGTCATCGCTCCTGTTTCTGCAACATAGCTTCGCGATGTTGGTGCGCGAAAATTGCTGCGCGATTTGGCCGATAGCAAGCAGACACACAACTGCTCAACAACGCCCGACACTCATAGCGGCCAAGGCAGCACAGCGCAAGCGAGTGGGATATATATATAGAGAGAGAGAAAGGGAAAAGGTTCCAATCTAAATAGAGACTATAAGATCGGTCAGAAGCGCGGCGTTCACCAGCAGCAGCAGGCTGTATCGCGGGCGTCCCATGCACATGCGTACGCACATAAGATTGTCGGCGCTCCCGCTACAGACGGCGTGCTGAATTATTGAATAGCAGCATGCCAGACGCCCCGTCGTTTGCACTGTCGTCAGCAGGATCCGCCGGCCGCCATCCGTGATCACGGTACTGTCTTTCCCGCCGCCAAAGCTCACTACTCGCCCGTCTCTTCCCCCCCCCCCCGCTCCTTCATCTCTACACGGCTATCTGGGGTTCTCGCTCTTTGTTCGACGTGTCGATCCCAACCCCTCCCAGCAACGGCGGCGATGACGACAACATCGACAACAACAACAACATTACGCCGGCCAACCATTAGCCACTATGTTGGGGTGTATATAATACATACAGATATATATATATATAAATATATATATATAATATATATATATATATATATATATATATATATATATATATATTTATATATATATATATATATATATATATATATAATCGACTAAGATCTTTTAATAGGCTAAGATCAGCCTCATTATTGAGTGAGTGACGGTTTTTAGAAAATTGGAAGGAGTACTTATCCTGGTACTTATCCTAATGCCGGATACGGAATCATGCTCGGCCTTTGCCTATATGCTCGATACTCGCGGGCAGACTCAACGACGCAATCGAGGAAGCCAAGTTTCACTCTCAGAGGTCAATAAGGGGTTTCGTTATAAGAGGTCAACGCTCCAGGCCACCACTACTATTAGCTAAGACCAAGGAAGAGAGACGGAAAAGCCCCAGAGTTCGTAATCTTTGCTTTCTCATATTGCTCAACGTAAAGAATGCATTTGAACTGGGAGGTGATTCCGACAGCGTCGGAGAAAAATGAAGTAACAGTAATGGAGCACCTTCGGCGTCTGATAGCCTTCTACGTGGCTGTGCGAAGTGTGAACTACGAGGACAGGGAGTACGCAATGGCTGCAAGTGTACCACGAGGTTTCGTGCAAGGGAACCTATGCCGTAAAACCTAGCATATGACTGCGTGCTAAAGATGAGCAGGCCTCGCGGGGTTGAGTTCGTTGCTTAGACCGATGGCCTGCGCCAACGACGCCTTGCAGAGGATTAATCGGTGGATAAAATCTTACCACCTAATACTAGCACCGGAATAGAGCGAGGGCTTTTGCTTGTTAGAACAAAGCACTGCCAGGAACTAAACGCTGATGTGTGGACGGCCACATCACCCAGATAAACAAGCAGGCCAAATCCCCTGTATGTAATGTTTGGCCAAAACGCATCAAGTGGCAAGCAAGCCTACCAGGCGAATGCTACACACAGAAGGGCTCTCGGAGAAAAACCGTTGCCTCTAGCGTCAGTCGCTAACTCAACTCTGCTCTACGGCTCATCACTGTGAGGACCAGCTGCACTGAAGATCGAAAAGAATAAGGGAAAGCTAAGCAAGGCGCAACGGATGCTGGTCATAAGAGTCACCAGCGCGTAGTACAGGACGGCGTTCACGGACGCTGTGCTGGTAATTGCCCGTGTGATGTCATGGCCAGATCGGATAGAGGAGCGTGCCTTCTCATACCGGGATCAGACGTCTCTCTTAAGAAAGACGATGCAGTAAAAAATACTCTGGAGAGCTGCGAGGTTGAGTGACTGATGACGTTGACCACACGCTTTTCGCATGCAAAGCTCTCTATGTTACGAGGCAGGCCCAATCAGGACTAGATGTGCCGAGCAGTACGACGAAATCTGTATCTACTCTCGGGGATGCTTAGCTCGAAAAACGGCGTGGAACGACGGCGTAGGGTCTGATTTTGTGAGGGTCGCTATGCGAGCAAAGGCAAAGATGACGAAAGAGAGGCGGCAACGAATGGAGCGTCGCCAGCGGACTGAAGACTGAAAGGCAGACCAGCGGCTGCCTATATACACGGAAGTCACACCACAATATCCCGTTCATGTAGGTTAGGGGATCGCCAGGTTTTTAGTGGGCTTATGAGCCCCACACTTCCTAGACCAAAGAGGATACATTATGAATTTGTGTCCCTGTTCTCCTGTAAATGAACAAATATGCTCGGACACGCACGATAGCGTCTAGATTCAATCATCTTCACCGCATTCTCGTTACTAAACTTATGATAAACGTATCAACAATGACACGTCCCACAGACACAACCAGCAAGGCCGGGGCTCGAACTTGCTATAGTCGGTGTCTTGATCATGGTTACCATGCAAACTATCAAAATGCTCCCCTTTGTTTATATATATATATATATATATATATATATATATATATATATATATATATATGGAAAAGTTGCGCTGATTTCACCTTGAATGAGCTACTATAAAAATATTATATTTTATATTATTTTCATTATATAATTTAACAAATAGCGTCAAAGCCTCGCATCAAAATATAGTAACAAAATGGACTACCGTCGCTTCTGTACTTAGTATCATCCATCATCTAATGTTGCTGGTCCGGTATTCTATAAGCCTGCGAAAATGCCACCATACATGAACAGATTGAAGCAAATGGGCGTAGTGATAGCTCATTTTATCGAGCTCAAGGCATCAGAAAAAGAGGCAAACAGGAAGAAACGAGAAACAGAAGCCGGCTTGTCTCATTTCTGCGACCAGGATATTGGTATAGTAGTCGGTAGCAAGCAGAGTATTTTTGCGGAGGGAATCTTACCGCGTTCGGACAACGATCGAATGCCATTCTCCGGTACGCGCGGTCTGCTCCACTGTGTCAGCAGCCGAAAGTCGCCGATCGTCTGCCGGAATTATTTACGTCTCACGTCTGCCGAAAAGCGCACGCCGGAGTATTAAATCGAGCTGTTGTTGCTCCGTGATCCGGGTGATACTACCTTGCTAATCAGTGATTATAATATTATTGGTGAGTATTATTACAATTACTATTTTTCGTGGTCTAACTGGATTTCGTGATATTCATTTGAGTGCAATAGGTTCTGGCCCCACCGCTCTATGACCCACTATCTTTACTTAAGCTACGGAGAACTGCAAAATTGTTTCGTTCCGCTCGTTCTTTGCTCAAAGAGTTTCTCATGAAAGTTGGGCCATTCGACAAACTTGATTCAGCCCTAGAGATAAAAGAAAAAAACAAATGTACAATGTGACCCGACCTAACCAGTGCGTAAGGCAAATAGTCAATCAAAAGGAATCGTGGAAGAAAGCAGTTTGTTGTTGTTGTTGATGTTGTTGCTGCTGTTGTTGAACCACCCGACTCGTTGTCTCTATTCGGCAGCTGCGCTGTGGTTACTGCAGGGGGCCGCCATGGCGCCCTGGCGGGGTCTAGCGGACTGACTACGCTCCAGTCGTCGATGAGCGAGTTCACCTCTGTGAGGTGTGTTCTGTTTCTTTTCATTGAGCGTTTCGTGTATCGGCATCCCGTTCATTACCGCGAACCATCGGCGTTCGGTCATCGCATTTTTGCTCCGCCGCGTCTCGTTTAGCCTCGACGGCGCTCCGTTCGTCCGCCCTCATATCAACGTGTCAACTGCGTTGCGTTATCTTTCGCTCTGTGGGCTCTCCCTGCCGCCCGCGCGCTCCCTGCGTCTACCTCATAGAGTCAAATCCCGATTTGGCTAGCCTTTGGTCGTTGTTCGATCGAGTGCTAGCCGAAAGGCGGAAGCATATAGAAGCAGCATCCACAACTTCTGCAGACCAGTTACTGGTCACACTGTTCAGATATCGGACAGACATCTGGCAGCAAGCAAGCCAGACATTGAAGATGTCGACCGAAATCTCGTTGTGTCGTTGGAAAATGAACTGATGTCAATATCGGACGATTGATGATTGACTTGGTTCGAAACGTACGTTTCAGGGGTCGTACGAGAGAAATACCGGAGTCACTACGGTGGTTTGCCCACTGGCTCCGCTTGCTTTGCCCTGGCACGTCGCAACAGCTTCAAACATGGTGGAGTAACTGAACGAGTCGTCTTCTCTTGGTACGCCTTAGGTGCACCACCGCTTATGGCGCGGGTCAAATCTGTTGCGGTCCACACTGCCATATGATCGTAATAAGCAATGCCATCATCTTATCCAATACTATTACCAGCATGGACCCCTCAAAAGGGACCCTCTCAGTTGCATGGCCCTCTCTTTGCTTATCGCAGACCTAGCCCGCCATGTGCGGAAGGAGTTTAGAAACGCCGTCGTCGTTATGTATGCGGATGACATAGTAGTGGCCCACCGAGACCGCGGTGCCATTCGTCGGATTATCGGCGACGTGGAAAGTTACCTTCACCGTAAGGGCCTAGAAATAAATTCGCGGAAGACGAAAGCGGGCTGCGGACCGGCAACGGAAACAATTAGAGTCAGGCTTAGGTCACTTTTACTTGGTTATTATTGAACCACTTCAGCAATTTTTCTTAGAGTGGCAGAGAAAAATGACCGAGGCCTCGGCTGAGGTAGCGCAGTTAGATGTGTACCTCGCCAGGGAGCTTTGCAAATAATAGGAACAGCAAAAGCAAAACAACAAACATCGACGTGTCATCGGCATTTATTATATGATAATTATCACTTTATATATATATATATATATATATATATATATATATATATATATAATAGGGGAAAGAGAGATACTTTACCGGGTCTCAACAAAGCTTTCCTAGTGATACGTTCGCGTTCTTAATCGCGGTTTGATAGAACTTTAACTGGAACTCAAGGATGCAGTATATCGTTTCATCCTTTGATGCTCGGATGATCGTATATTTGTTGCCAAAACTTTAAATTTCCGAAAAGCCCAGAGAAAGAAATACAAAGGCGCGTTATGTGTCCCTTTAACATTTTTAAAAGAGATTGATTCTAATGATAAACTATCATCCGTCTCCTAGGAGCTTGTAATCGTCCTGAGTTTCAAGCATTTCAGCATATCAATTCAATGCACCGAGGGACGAACACGATGAGACATCTAGAGTTTCCCCAACAGTGCTTGTTTGTGGCAGCATAACCCCGCTCACTCTCACCGTAGATGACAGCCATGAGTCAAGCGCTACTCTCTTAGATCATATTATATATATATATATATATATATATATATATATATATACAATTCTTTGTACATAGACGCACAGACATCTGTACCGGGTATGTATGTATAGAAGCAGGTAAGTGCGAAAATTTGCGCAGTCCAACGTGTAGCTAAGCCGAAGCGTGGCGGCGCAGTGTGTCTCCGACGGTGCTCGAAGTCGTTACACTGCCAGGTCACTACTAGGTCGCGTTGTACCTGTATGCCAACTGTGTGAACTCTACGACATTACGAAGACAGCGTCGGGCGACCAGGGATAGTACTGCTGCTACAACTAAGCCTCGTCGTTAAGCTCGGATAAAACAAGCAGACCTGGTCAAGTCAGAGACCAGCTAACAAACGCAGCTGCAGCAGCAGCAGCAACAACAACAGTAGCAACAAATACAGCGAGAATCAGCAGCAACAACAACAACAAGACAACAACAGCGTCAAAAGAATTAGCAACGACAACAGCAAAAACAACAACAACAGCGACGACAAAAGAATCAGCAACAATAGCGACAAGAAAATCAGCAACAACAAAAACAAGATCAGCACAACAAAAACAAGATCAGCACAACAAAAGCAAGACCAGCAACAACAGCCACGACAGCGACAACACAATTAGCAACAACAGAAACAACAGCTTTTTATTCCAGCTGACGACGAAGCTCACAGCAGCCCGTTAGGCAGGTGCAACACGCACATGGTGGAAAACCAGCGGCAGCGTAATTCTGATTTCTGTGTGTATGGGCGTGTGTGTGTGTGTATGCGTATGTGCGTAATTATTTATTTGTGTTGTCGCCGTTTCTATCTGAGCAAGTGAATCCGTGACTCAGACGCAAATGTGAAAAACAAAAAAAAAGAAGGAAGGAAGGAGTCGCTCAGTGACGCACCAAGGGGCGGCGAGGGAGGGCAACGGGTCCCGCCCGCCCTCCTTCCCTCGCCGCCCTTCTCGACATCCTTAACGTGCCCAACGTCCCCTCGTTATAGTTCGTCGTAGTAATTGCCTCCCTGCCTTCTTCAATGACTTCAGTCCCACTACCACCTACCTACCTATCTACCAGCTACTAGCGTCAGTAGCAGTCGCAGCTACGCATTTCTCCCGTCGTCTCTGTCGACTTCGTCGAGTCCGGGTCCGGGTCCCTTGACTTTGTCGTGACGGGGCGGACGATGTGGCCGACTACTAGTGGGTTGGGGTTGCGCCAAACCTTCCGAACTTTAAAGCCTCGCTGACTTGGTCGCTCTTTCGCATTTTCTCGGGTTTCTGACCGATGAAACTTCACCGCATTCACAACAGTCGCGCTGCTACGCCATGCGGTCAGCACCGCGAAGGCGTCTAGCAGCGTCGCTCTGCATAGCGGTCTGCCAGCTGCGGCGGCATCAGTTTCAAGTCCGACAGGCAGAAAAGGAGAGAGGAAAAAGAACAACGATGACGACGACGATGATGACAAGGTAGTGATGTTTCTGTTAGCTTCTTCTTCTTACGGACCTTTACGGACAGACAGAAGAAAGCC
>QVRM01007060.1:0-46699 GCA_003439945.1 Dermanyssus gallinae | reverse complement strand
TGGAGCAAATATTGCTCGTGACGTCGTAAAATCGAGACTTTTAACATTTCGATAGAACAGGATGCGGATCGTGAGGAATCGTCTCAAAATCTCTACAAGATACAGCAAGTTAACATTTAAAGAAAAACCAACAGAGGTTTGTTGCAAAGAAGCTAGGGTCTTTTCGGTCCCGTCTCGTTCGTGGCGAGCTTCTAAGTATTGTCTTTTGCGATAAGAAAATGTTCACTGTTAAACAGCTTGTGAACAGGCAAAATACTCGGGTATGGCCTGCGAGGAACGGTCTCATGCGACAGCAAAATTAGGCTTCGAGCGTGCAAAGCACCAACCTCAACGTAGTGTAGACCGGGACAACCCATGACGGGCGCATGCCACTTGTTTCTATCTCACATGGAGTCAAAATAAACGAGGCGAAGTACCGCTAGCTTATACAGAGTCATCTGATGCCGTGGACCCGAGGGCAAGGGTCGACAGTTTATACGGTTCAACAGGATTCGGCGCCTTCTCATAGGGCTAACAACTCAGGCCTGGTTCGGAGTTCACGCAGCAGGCTTTATCACATCAGAAGGATGGCCACCGTACTCGCCGGATTTAAACCCGCTTGACGATTACCTGTAGGAGATTATTGGCGCGAATGTTTACACTGTCAGATTTAGTTGCGTCAATGCTCTGCAGCAAGTTTGTAAGTGAGATAAATACCACAAAAGGTCGCTCGTGATTCACGCAGAATTCGAGCTGTGATTCAGGCCAAGGAAGTTATATTGAACATTGAAGTATTTACACGCAACTAGATTAACTGAGGGTGTTGTGTGATACCAATAAAGATAATATTTCAGGAGTTATCTTGATATTGCGGTCCTTCCTCAAGGGCACACCTAGCCTGGTTTACTTTGCATATATATGTATATATATATATATATATATATATTCATCAAAAATTAGAGCCCATCCTTTGAGGATCATTGAAATCGATAAATAAAACATTTTCCAATTGAATGGGTACAAATAAATTGTCGCGTTTAAAATAGACACTGAAATAACGAGTATTGATCTGTAATGTGGCTAGGCGGACTTCACTTTTTCAAAGCATGCAATTGCGAGATCAATGTTTAATTTATAAAGAAGCTCGGCCTATCCCGATTTTTCGGGCTGAAATTCCCTATTAGCTAAATCTATAAAGGTTGCAAAAAGGTTAAGGTAAACATATTACCAGAGAATGCATATCACTCGTGTAACTTCTGAAGAAAGAAAAGATGCAACTCTTTGTTACGTTACGGTGAACCGTTAGTCATTAAACACATTTTCTAGCGATTGTCGACAGATTGCCGCGCCCGCCGTTCAAACACATCAGACATCTCTTAAGCATCTCGGTTGCAGCACCTAAGCGCAGATATTAGCCAACTGGCGACCAGATTCCCAATTAAATTCATGGGCGTTTCGTATAGCGGGTGACTCGTTAGATGATGCTTTGTAAGTTGTTTCGCCTTTCGAGGGGAATGCAAACAAAGACTTTTCTTGTTAGAAAAATACAATCGGACGCGCGTGCGTATTTGATGATTGTCCTAGCACAACGTGTAAGCTCGACATCTACGCCGTGATGAATAAGCTCACCAAGATACACACTTGCAAGATATTAAAAGGTTCTCATTCACGATTATTCCTTATTTTGTCTTTCACAATTCTCAATTTTTCCAAATTGTAAACAAATTTGCCCTAAATCAATTCTTAAAAGAGGTGCATGGCGTGCGACCAGCGTGCGTCCATTCCGAGGTTAAACGAAGATCAACCAAATCGCAAATAAATGAGTCACGACATCCAAATTGCTAGCTTTGAGTGAGATCCGGAAATGCGTCTCGCCCTTTCTACCTATCATTTAACATAGTTATAGGAGCAATCGAAGTTGTTTACTACTGGTGCTATTATAACAATTACAGGGACTATTCGTACCATTGCTACTCTAACTGGAGTTGTCGATAGTCAAGGTTTTTGCCGTAGCCATAATTATGAAGTGAAGCCACTTAATGTGATATATATATACAGTCCCTGAAAAAAATATAGGGCCACCCAATGTTTGCCACATTTCACGCATTTTATATAACCGATTGTGTAAAGATCATAATGATACATGCTCACAGAGTAACAGCGGATACTTTTATCGACATTTGGGGTATCGGGTTATCTTAAAACACAAGATTTCGACATTTGGCACAGCTACGCTGCGAAAAAATTATAAAGTCACCACCAAGATGCATGTCTTAGCGAGTGAATTGAGTGGAATAACAACGTTTGGGCTCATTTAACGGCTCGACAGAAACAAAGGCAGACCTCCTACCAGAAGTTTTTTCTTTGTTGAAACGATAGGTTTAGGCTGGCGCCTCTTGGGTAAGAAAAGGCCCATATCAAGGCTTATAAGAACATCGGCCTCTCTAATCGCAAAATTTCCCGTCAATTAAGGCGTTGTGACTAAGAAGTAAATAATTTTGTTAATTTAGGCAAAAAATACGCCGTAAAAAAAAGAGTTCAGGCGTCCAAATTCTATTTTGGAACGAAACAACCTGCAATTCTTGAAGAAAGCGTCGAACTCTGCGCCCTCGGCGAGGGCGATTGCGGCAACGGCCGACGTGCAAACGAACGTGCGAAATGTGCAAAGCTTCCTCAGGAAGACACATTGGCAAAATACTCAAGAAAAAACAACGATTCACCGCTGACCGATGAAAGCTCGTCTTGACTTCACCCACGATAAAATGTCATGGACAACTAAGTGCCCACGATACGATGTCATGGACCACTGAGTGACACAGAGTGCTTTTTTCGGATGAAAAAAGTTTAACTTTGATGAACCGGATCGACGTAACTATTATTTGCTTGAAGTCCGCAAGGAAAAACGAATTTTGTCAAAACGTCACTCAGGTGGCGGTTAAGTGGTGATCTGGGCTGCTGTCCGGTATTATACAAAGTCGCCGATGGTTTTTTTTAGACGGTCGTATTTATTCGACGCGCTACGGAGATTTACTAAAGAGCAATCGGCCGCATTTTAAGCTGATGGGAGGGCCAGACTTCGTTTTTACGCACGATAACGCCCCGACTCACACCGCCAGGCGGATCGCAAGCTGGTTCGACCAACGTCACATTGAAGTCCTTCGCTGGCCTGCACTCTCACCTGAAATTAATATGATCCAGAATGTGTGGAGCTAGCTCGAACAATAAGTTTACACGGATAAAAAACAATTTTCGAGGCTTGGGACGAGCTCTTGCAAATGTCATCCAAAATTTGTTTAACACTATACCAAACCGCACTTTTGAGGTTATCAGACTTAATGGAAAGTTCACTGAGTATTAAGTATAGTTGCTAAATGCCGTGAAATTAGCCCAAATGCCGTTAATCCGCTTAATTAATTGTTAAAACAGGTATCTTGCTAGTGGCATTATCATTTTTTCGCGGTATAGCTGTGGCCATATGTGAAAATCTCGTGGTTCAAAGTAATCCGAGACTTCAAATGTCGATAGAAGTTTCCGCTGTTACTCTGTGAGCATGTACACTGTGATCTTTACACGATTGGTTATAATAAATGCGTGAAATGTAACAAAAATGAGTGGCCCTATATTTTTTTCGGGGACTGTATATATATATATATCCGTTATGGTCGTCACCTCGCTGGTTCTTATACGAGTGTTTTTTTTTTCGAGAGATTTGGCAAAACTTTGTCCCGATGCGGTGGCGGCGGCGCCGAGGTAAGACCATCGGTGGCAAATTCGAAATGTGGCGCCACTTAAGACGCACAGCAAGGCCGATCGAAACAAGAAACAAACGACAGTAAAATAGAAAACGCACTTCCCCCCCCCCCCCACCCCCGACAAGACAAGTCGAGCAGCCAAGAACACTTCCTTGAAGCCGAGAACGATTTTCGACGGGAAACGGAAGCTAGCTTCATTGCGGTCCGGTGACCATCGCAGATCCAAACCTCTAACGACAACCACGACCACGACGACGCCGCCGCCGACGACAGTAGAACTCTGCGAGCGGACTCGCTGCGAGTGGAGACGGTTGCACCGACCCCATTTTTGCTTGCTTTCGTCGCTACTCAATACGGATGCTGTTTGCACCGACCAGATGCCATCGACGCCCGATACCCCATGAGCCTCCGAGATGGACGCCGTGGGCGAAGGCTCGGAGATGCGGCAGGAATGATGTTGATAATGATGATGATGATGTTGGTGTTGATAATGATGATGATGATGTTGGTGTTGATGGTAATGAAGATGATGCTGCTGTTGATGGTGATGATGATGATGATGATTATTGTGTTGATGATGATGATGGTGTTGATGGTGGTGCTGATGATGATTATAATGTCGGTGATGGCGGCGTGAACAGCGAGAAGCTGTGCAAGCGTTCGTCGTCATAGCATCTTGTTCCTCTTCCTCCTCTGTTCCAATAATTAACGACAACCGACGACTGGACGGCGATGCCGGAGGCGATGCCGGGCGCGGGAGGTGGAACTGGACGGAGAACGCGGCAACGGACCGGAAGACCGTAATGGGCGTAGTTTCCGGCGCGCTCCTGTCGAGGCGTTCCGCAAAGGAGGCGCACGCCCAGTGTACAGTGTCCGACGCACCGCTCGTTGCTCAGCCTGCTGTTGTGAGCCAGAAGTCAATGATGCCATGGCGCCGCCTCCCCTGATTGATACTGAAGACGACGCAACGACTCTTCCTGCTAGTCTTGCTGCAACTGCTGTGACAGTAACGGCATTGCATCGCCAATAACGACGACGCGCCGCCAGCAATGTCGTAAAGGCCCGCTGCCCACCGCTCTGAGTGCGCCACGGCGACTGCAGAGCGCAATGGCATTTGGCACTGGAGCTACCGTTAGTTCGAGGCAAACGAGTAGTGTAGGTTTGAGTCGAGGGAGGGATCGAAGAACGAGCGTGAGAGTAGTGGCGTTGAAATTGAATACATAGCTGTAAATGGATAAAGGCAAGGATGCATGACAGGGTGGCAAGGCCACGCAAGGTCGTTCGAGGAGATGGATCGGCAGGACTGCTGGGTCTGTGCGGTACAGTAAAAGCTAAACCTTTTCGTGTCAATTGGTATCGTGTGTCCCGCAAGTCAGGCCGAGCCTGCTTACACTTAAAGCGCACACTGACTTCGACTGACTGACTGCCATTGGGTCGGCTTACTAAACGGGTACGGTGTAATCAATGCTACACATAGAGAGAGAGAGCTTTGACGGATAGATAGATTGATCGCCTGGGGCCAAGTCGGAAGCCCCAGACACTGGAATGAACATCACACTACTGCAAGTGTAGAATTTTTAGGGACCATGTTCGGCAGAGCAGCTTCCTGTCTAGTTGCCGTACACGCAGACCGGGAGTACCTGACCGTTTACCGATCGGTTACTATATCCGCAGTAGTCTGGGGAAACCAGTACGGTTAGAAGAACACGCCAAACGGAGTTTAGACGAGGTTTAATGCGCATAAACGCATGTTCCTTGTGTGCATTAAACACGACCTATCATGTAAACGAGGCTTTCCATCCATGAAGATTAAAAATGCGGGGGTTTTTGTCTGCTGGGGCTAGGGGTTTTTGCCTGCAAAAACTAGAGATAATGTACAAGTGAGTACGTTGTTAGTAGCATTGTAAACCTTAAAACCTGAGCTCGCTAAGGCCGGTACGAATATTTGTCAATTGGTACTTACGCACGACACGCCACCAGTATCAACACATAAATCTATCACCCTAATGCTCAAAGACAGTTAGTAATCTCTAATATGATGAGTGGCGGCGTGGTCTAGGGGACTAGTGCGCGAGTCATGCTTGCCATCTAACGCATCTAACGGCTGTCGGCGGTTCGAATGTTCTTTAAGCGATGCTTATTGAGAATAGATGATAAACCATACCGTTGAGAGTCAGTGTCCATGCTGCCACAAGGTCTATTGGGGAAACCCTAGATATCTTAACATGTCTGGTCCTCGGTGCATTGAAGATATACCTCAGGTTAAGTTCCAAGCCCGTAGCGGACGAAGGATATCATAGGCTCATCCATAGTTGGCACTACTACTGTTCGCGGTTGCTTTGTGTCGTCTAAGAGTCGTAAAACAATCGAGTCTTTGACATGCTCAGTCAAAATAAATGTCGTCCCCGTTGTCGGCTTTTTACTATTTACATATTTTTGCTAAGTATATAAGAGAAAAGAATGCGTCAGATCGCGAAAACCCGAAGTGCCCGATGTCATATTTGCTCAAGAGAGAACATATGCTGCCTAACGCTGCTACGAAAAAAAGAGACGTCTTCTGCCAATTGTTTGAGCTTGAGCGGTAATGGTTAGATGTTTGTAGCTTTATGGGAGTCGACTTTGGTTTAATGTTCAGGCTAAAATCTCTACCATGAAACTTAGCAAAACACTTTAGGCAGGTCCAATTGTTGATTAAGTCGTCCCCGAAAATGGTGGGGTGTTTCGACTGCGTTGAAATCATTTCGAAACTCGTACGACAAAATACTCCGACTTTTCTCAGCAAGCAACTAAGCTTCCGGCATCAAAGCGGAGCGCATACTGGCTGATGCAGTAGTGACCGCTCGATCATAAACGTATCACCCTTTCCTTTGCTAAGGTTGCCTAGAGCGCACTACAGGTTTCCGATGGAAGTGCCAGGCCAAAGATAGACAGTACTGTTTACTGTAACTCTGCGACTGCGGATAGGTATGCCACAACAAAAACATAACAGACCGAAAGGCTAAACTACTGCCAGCATACGCAACTTCAACTTAGACGAAGGTTTAAACTGCAACGGGATAACCGCGCTGAAAATAAAAGCAAAAGCCCATAAATGACCTAGGTATCTATGGATCCTATTTAGAGCATTATTTACGAACCAATCGCCCTTGACGTCAGGCATTCTACTGCGCCGAATACCTTAACCGCGGGTGGGATGTCTTCTCAAAAGCATCACTTTCATCATTCTAGGTAGCACAGTTGTCGAGCCTGGTGGCGTGATGGCTTAAGTCTGCGTCTCGCAACCGGAGGAGGCACATAGGTGCGCGGGTTCGAGCCCCACCCTTGCACATTTGTATTTATAGGGGTCCGTCTACGAAGCAATGTGAACAACAGTTCCGTGGACTTTAAATCTTGGCTGAGGGTCAGCCCGAAAACTTTACTTACTAGGTAGCACAGTTACTATCATCAGCACTGTTGCATTGTCTTTGCGAATGGCTACATCTTGTCGACATGCACGACTTATATTGCTAAAGGCGAGTCAAACCTTCCCGTACCCTGTTGTCTAACAGTACAATCAGTCTGCTTTGTGCCTCATGTCATTATGGCTCTGGTCGGCATCCCTGTTGTTGTCCTGTTCTTTCCCATGTTCTCGTGACCCCATCGTTAAGCTTCGCCCCAAACACCTACCCAATGACCAACCTACAGGGGTGTGGCACAGACACCAGTCGAGCGTACTCTGAAATGACGTCTCGCTGCAGTCTACCTGAGCTGCTCTGTTTAGGTGTGCTTCTGGCTACATCTAAATACTCTTGTTACTATGCCTATTAAGCTAAGCGCCCCCGGATTGACTAGATCCGGGGCGCTAACCGGTCGGTCCGGAATCGGTGGCAGTCACCTAGCTGTACAGATAGTACTCGAATAAGCCACGATAATATGACAATATGAATTCGTTGTTACATTGTCTATGTCGTCTGCCTTACGTCTCACGGTTGGCGGGCCAGGGGAATGTTAGCGTAGGAAGTCTACACATCTTACCACCACGAGGAAGGTGCCCGCAGCACGCATAATTCGCGCGCAATACGGAGAGACACATTGGAAAGAAAGTCATAGTTACTTCCACAACGAGCGCATGCGTTTGTCTCGGCATGGTTTTGGGGCGGCATGCCTCAAAACCAACCGAGGAAAAAAAGTGGGCGATGGGCTTCAGTGATGAGACTCAGCGGAGCATGCTCATATACTCATATGTGTTTGTGCGCAACGATGTGCCGGCGGTGGTAGCAAGCAACAATGATGAGGCCGTGGCCGATGGAGACGACACGTGTCTGCTGGCGCGTTTCCCGAAGCCGAAGTCGTTGCTCGATTGGTCGGCAAGCGTCGCGCCGCAAGTCAAGAAGTTTTTCGTTGGAATTTGGCGTGCGAGAACCGCCAATCGCCGGGTTGCGACGCCAAGCAGTAGTGTTGGTCGGAAACGGCAGCAGTAACAGCAGGAGGAGGAACAGCAACAAGCAACAGCAACAACAACAACAACAGCAACAACAACAACAAACAACAACGATGGCAGAGGCAACTACCGTGGCCGCAGCAACAACCGTTGCTGCTGCCGTTAGCGCCGCAGTCGCGATCGGCGCCGCTGTTTTGCTTCCACCGTCCAAAATTGGCGACGACAGAGGAAACGGGAAAATTTAGATTTATGGTGACGTTGTCAGTCGGGTTTCGTTCTGAAAAGAAGGAAGAACAAGCCGACGGCTGAACAAGTCCACGACGACGACGGCGCAGAAGAAGCAACGGCCACGCAATTTGAAATCCCTGACCCTTGTCGGAGCGTCGAAGCAACCCCCCCTTCCCGAACACCCCACCACCAGCCAGTCCCATCGCCCCAATGTTGCTCTTTGTCGCCTGCAGTTTTAGCCGGCCTCACCGGCGTCTCCATGTTCGATGTAGTTGTAAGCTCAGTGGCAGTAGTGTCACTAGTCGAACCAATGGTAGTCGAAGTAGTTGTAGTAGTAGTGGATGTAGTAGTCGCTGCGTGAACGCGAACCAGTGTTCAGGGACGTTGATCGCTTCGTATCCCTGAGATATAGAGAGAGGCTCACAGATAGGGAAAGCGAGAGAGGGGGGGGGGCACACAGATACGGAAAGAGTGGGAAGAAAGAGAGAGCGAGAGAGATAGAGGAAAAACGCAAGCGGGAACACCAAGAGCAAGGAGTGAACACAAGCAATCGTATCGGCGGGAAAAGAAAGGGGAGAAGAACCGTTGAACAATGTCAGTCTTCTGCCAACTAGCCATGCTGCGGGGGACGCGGCGGGGGGGGGGGGGGGGGTGCAGGATCGCAAGACGGAAACAAACAAGGTCGTCGCCGATCGAACGCAACACGGCCCCTAAAGGAAGCGCATAAGTTAGTGAGAGTGAGTCATGGCAAGCGGAGGAAAACTCCGGCAGCCAGAAGCAGAAGCAGGAAGAGCGAATTTATGTGCAGGATTTTGTGTGCTGTGTGTTGTGAGTTATTGAGTCGCCGCCGTCGTCGTCGTTGTCGTTGGGGACGTTTGACGTCAACGGCAAAGCGACCACGCAGGGCCGTTGAAGATTGAGCACTTTGACGTTGCTGCTGCTCCTGCTGCTGTTGCTACTGGCTGCTTCTAGACTACAGCCACTGCCACTCGGTACTCTACAACTGTTACTTCGGATAAGAGATCGACACTCGGGATAACTTGAATGATGAAGAACAATGACAGTCCTTACGCCAGCCAGCCGCAGCCGACGTGGCAGTTGTAGCGCGTAGACCATCGTTCCTCAAGCACAGCACGTCAGCACGCCGATCCGACGAAGGCGGATATGCATATCATGCTATGATGCCATACAAAAGGCCAACGAGTCGCACTTAGTGAGCGCGCGCGCGCGAGGGAGAGAGAGAGAGAGAGCGAGAGAGAGGGGGGAGGCCGAGGAAGAACCTGAGTGTGAAGCGTGGCCGAAATGCAAACATGATGGTTGTAGCAGGCAGGACGTCCAGAACGGCGGAACCGAAGTAGTACCAAAGTTGATGATTGAGTCTGAATTGCGAGCACTGGCTATCAACACGGATTGATGACAATGCTTTGTGAGACCCACAACCATCTATTAACAGTAGGCACCTTGACACACATCTGGCTGAACGTGAGGAAGGACGTTGATGGTGCTGCTAAGAAGGAGATGGTGAACTTTCACAACACATACAAACTTCTTTGAACTTTTTATTTTTTACAACATTAATCCGTAAGTACATTTTTTTATTTACTTTGATCCATTAGCTGTATATATATATATATATATATATATATATATATATATATATATATATATATATATATATATATATATATAGCTTTTAAAACTTAGGCTAGAGCGTTAAAAAATCCCGCGCTTAGCTCTGCCTGCTTGTAAACAGATCGAAGTTGGGCTGACAAACCTCAAAAAGAACGTTACTTAACGGAAGAACGCAAAGAGATTCCAAACTTTTTTTATGAGCATTAAAGCTCTCTACGGACATGCTGGCTATCTTGTGAACTATTTACAGTACTGGTAATCAGCAGAACAGATTAGGTAGCCAATATATCAAACCGCAGATGACCACAGAGCTCGCTGGGTAAAGAACATATAGCCCATCGACCGTGTGGAACAATGTCCGGAAACATCGGTTCCGAGACGTGCCCAACAACTGAGTGCTTCTCGCACCTCAACCTGGCGTATTTTGAAGTCGGATCTAGCAATGAACTTGTCGGACACAACTAAATGTCTCAAGAGAGGGCTCGAAGCGCCCCTGGTTCTTATTATATTGCAAGATAGATTTTGCAAACGATCATTGCCAAAATCAAATTATTAAGCAACTAAAAGACAAGACAAAGCCACAAACGGCGAATGTATGGGAGAATTTGCTCTTTTGTGGCTATTCGTAAAGTAACAGGCGACTTGAATCCTTTAGTAGGACTAACAATCATTCAAGTTCTGCCGTTCCGATCCGCTGCTGTTGGCGTAGACTGCTGTCGAGGGCTTGGTTGCTATGCGAATCGGGTTAGTCAAAAGTTAAAGGGCCAGGTTTCATCGAGCTACTCTGTATATATTTGAAGGGAATATGTGTGTAATAATATGAGGCTAGAACTCTCAGAGTGAGGAATGCCAAATCTCTATACGTATGACGCCGTATGAGAAATTACAGAAGCAGAGAACAGCTTGGAACGTTCGCTGAGTACAGCTCGGCTCTGAGATGAACGAGTGATTGAGGTCACTGTCAGGACAACGAAACACCATTACCATTACCAATGGACTATTCACATTTGCTTCCTCGTTCGAACTTTGTAACTAAGGCAGATGGCTGAAGCGTGCGTCGACACATGAAGCTAAGCGGGGGGTGCAATGGACCAGCGGAATCAGACCTTCCCTCATAGATAGCCGGCAATATCGTCGGAGGCGGAACCCTCGAAGCACGGCCGCTCCAGCTCGGTTTGCAACACAGCGCCGGGAGAAACAGCCACTGAACTGGTTGCGCTGAACACGCTACATGTTCGTTCATTACTGATTTTGTGTCTGCTATCCTGTCAAATGATTGCTGCTTTTTTTTCGGACTGACACTCAGTCAACATTTAACGTGCACGGAATTTGTTTTGCATTGCTTCGTAGAACGACTAGATATATAGGTATAGAAGACCCCATAATGCAAATGTGCAACGGCGGGGATCAAATCCTTTGTGCACCTATGTATCTCTTCCAGTCGCAAGGCGCACGCGAATGCACCACGCCACGACCGGGCCCGAAAAACGACTGCTGACTGCTCATCGCAGAATGTCTCTGGGCAGGATGGCTCGACGTAGAATTTATCTGAATTTACTCAGGAGAGCTGAAAACAAGACGCCGATGGCGTTATGGTCATAGACCGCAAAAGGTAGGCTCCCTTCCGTTACGTGGTGTGAAAGTTCTGGTGTTTTGTAAAGCACAAAGGATTACAGAGATTGCGCTTTTCAGGATGCCTGCCTTCAATGCTACGAGGACCCAATTGTATATCTATATATGCAACTGAGTCGTCTGGGTTAACAAATTACACAAAAGCGTTAGACGAATACCTTTCTCTGTGGGACGATTTTAAATGCGGTAGCTGCTTGGAGACGAAGCTGTCATTCAGCATCACAGGTATACTAAAATAGAAGTGATCAGATAGGCTAATAACGGTCTGTCCCGCTTAACGTGGGGCACTGCGTACGCGCGTAATAATCCGATACGAGACAACCAGCAGGTCTATTGATTGTGGCGGCTTTCAAACGGGCGAGTCAAGATCGTTTTAGGCGTATCGCCTTCTACGACTTCAGGCTGTGTTCTACCCTCTAATAGATAGTCTACTCTTAATGCAGCATGAAACTTTGCAAAAAGTGTATTTTTTTTTATTTTCTTAAATAATAATTAGTTTATAAAGCTATTATAAAATGGCTCACGCACTAGATATCCCTACGGCCATTTAATAAGCAAAGCTGTAGGATGTTGAACAGCAACTAATCGCAGATAGACACATTCGTTGATTAAAGTAGGGTACATCTTCGATGCAGTGATGTACGGCAGTTAGGTCAGCAGGTGTTCTGCCAGTTCTGTGCAAGGCAGAGAAGCCTGGCTACTGTTCTAGCGCATGAGACTCACGACGCGTACGCCTTTATTTATTAGCAAACTTCACTTTTGTGAGGGCTTCCGTGCCAACCAGAGGCGTCTTACCTTAGTCCTGACACGTCCTTGTCGCCCCGCAGAGTATTCGGAGCGAAGTCCAGCATCATCTTTGAACAGCTAGGCCTTCCGGTTCACCTATAAATCACTAAATACCGGGTTGGAGGCGAAGAACGCTTTGGTATACTGTTATAGTTGCGGTTCGAGCTGCATTAAAAAAATCATACGTCGATCAGCCGACAAACGTTTTAAACATTTACGTACACACCTACTGCCACTATGCTTGCAATGAACAACAACTAACAGTGGGTTTTCGAAAATAGCTAATCCATTACTACTAGAGCTAGTATTCCTTTTACGAAAATTTCGCGTGTCGAATGTCCCACGACGACTTGAGGCAGCAGCAGGAGATGTTGAAGAAAAGAACATAAGGCCACTGAGGTAAGATGGTGGGCACCGTATCAATGATCACAATAACTATGATGGCAAAGACGCGTGCTAATTGCAACATAAACGTCTAAACGACACTCTTCTGTTTAGGTATGTGCCCAGCTTTGAACACACCGTGTGATAGTCATTTATGTCATAGTCGTGTATATACTCTCTAGACTGTGTCGACTTTAAATTAGTCATTTTGTAATTTCTTGGCCGAAATGGGCACAGCCTTACTTGATACTGACGATGTTGCACGTTTTTAGACAATTTCATTGAGATAGTCAGAGGTAAGGCTCAAGAGAAAAATCCACTGCATTGACCGGTTGAATGGAGCAGGTACAGCGTATTCCGCGGCGTGCGATAGTGGCCGTTAGCAGGACGGAGGAGCTTATAATCACTTGCAAACTGTTGGTGGAAATTTTTAGAAGGCATGTTAAAGGACAAGCTCTCTCTCTCTCTCTCTCTAATATATATATATATTATATATATATAATATATAGAAGATATCAGAGATATATAAAAGATAAAGAGAGGATCTAATATAGAGGGAGATGTAGATCATGAGAGGAGGATAAGATTAGATAGATATATATAGTATAGAGAGGATAATAGATAGAGATAGATCTATATGAAGCTATAGGATATATAAGAGTACGAGAGTATTATATATATATATTAATATGATATATATATATATTTATCTATATATAATATATATATTTATATGGATATATATTTATATACCACCAGAGACCAAGAGATCTGCGGCTTTCTTGAGACAGCGCCTCGACCTAGACCTCCGACGCGGGAACGCGACGTCCGGCCGCGGCACGCTGCTGAAGTGGTCCCAACCCACTCTATACGAGATAGAGTATTATTCCTAGTACACACGCTTTCACGAGATAATTGTCGCTTCATTCGTTTTCTTAATAAATTATATATATATATATATATATATATATATATGTTTTCAATTTGCAATTTTCAACGCGGTATTTAACGAAACTTCAAATTACAATGCTTAATTTATCGGTAAATAGAAAAAGATAAATAAAATATTTGACTAATCAAGCAACGAGCTGGAAAATCACGTGTCGCATCAGTTCTTTTATAAACGCACAAGTCTTATTTCCGAAGTAATTAGCATTTCTCACCGAGTTTCTCTCACGAGTCAGACCACCTTCCACCGATCCCATAACGACCTTACGTCTCATATCTAACCGCAGCCACCCTTCTCCATATCTAAGACTTGTTTTTTCCACCATTAAAACTGCTTGGGACACGAATGTCTACGCTTTGGCAATGTCAATGAGTCTACATTTGTGCTCTAGACGTATTTTTCTTTGATCTAACAAGCCTCGGCGTCCTGTGTATACAGGCGTCACGTAGCCAGTTTAGGAGATTATACTGCAGCTATTCGAGCATTGTGGCACACGACGATCTGTTTCTAGACAGGTAATCTTGCCAACGTGGCAGATGTCCTTCAGAAGCGGCCAGATATGGCCAGCTCCGAAAGAAGCAGGACTCTAGCATGGTGCGCTGAATTTAGAAATCGTGTAATTATTATTTATTATTACATCATCTTTCGGTATTGTTGATTACATTACAACATTGCTATAGGCGTTCGCCATAAATGCCACAACCGCTGCCGGGAGTAAGAAGAGCGAAATCGGGAGGGGTGGTGTCCTTCCTGTCCTGACGCCGAAGAGATCTGCGCATGTTCTCATCGTTTATATATACAGCGCGTCTACTGAGTTTTAGAGAGGGCTCAATAAAAACACATATATTATATTATAGTTTGTTAACACCCAGGTTGGATAATTTGTTTTTATTGAAACATTTGGGTAAAAACACAAATATATGATTAAAATAAAAAAAAATATTATCTACTCTTTAACCCACTCTAATCTTTCAGCTGTGCAAAGTGGTTTTTACAAAATTCTCCTTTGCCGGTTATCGATGCGCTGTCGCACTCATGTATATGTGAAAGCGAGTGTACCTACCGAGCCAAGTAAAGAACTGGGAAACGCGCTACGTTTCCCAGTATTTGGCTTGGTTGTATAAAAATCATATCATACAGGCATACAATTGTATAGCATGTTTTCCTCTCCCCTATATTTGAGTTTGATTACAAAGATGTTTACGTATTTTTTGCAAAAGGTCCTCTTGTGTCAGCAATATGCTAATGAGTGAATTAACCATTTTGAAATTAACTGTCGGATATGTATGAGAGTTGCTGTCTGAAACAATTAAGATATTCTTAGAGCGCTAGGGCGGTTCTCGGCTTCGAGACCAGGAAGGCAGATATGAAGTATTAGCAATGCTCAATGACTCAATCTGATAGTACATCTAGTTTAAAAGATACCTTTTTACCAAAAAATGGCTACTATGACACGGGCGTGTGTCATACTAGCTTTTAAAAAGTCTGCCTGTAGATGTGGACAGAGAAAGAGGGTGGAACTAAAACATTACACAAGCAGCAACGCAGTAAATCGATGTTTCCTGTTTTGCTGAATATGACCTTGCTGACATTTCATTCTCACAAACTCTTTCAGCAGAGCAGATTTTTTGTGGGCGCATTTATGTTATTTTTGCCCTCCTCACGGCAAGCATTGCAGGTGAAGGTAACACAAAACCAGAAGTAAACACAATTCGTTTGAAAGGTCAGGATCTCTTCAATGATCTCGTTCAAGAAAGGGGCTGCTGCTAAAAGTATTTACACCAAAGATAGATGTTAGAAGCAGTTAAGACACGAATGGAAGATGTGGAGGATCTCTATTGGAGACCGAAATACACAAACCGGCAGGATAGGGCCTACGAAACATCAAACACAATAAAAAGAGGTATAGGATCAACAGCAAAGCGAACATTGAGAAACGATTGCAGCGGCTCACCAAAATTACTCAAATTGTATGCTAATAAAACACACTTACCATCAAAATATAACGACGAATCGGTCGAAATTAAAGCAGTTACAGTTCTCGGCGCTCTAGAAAAGAATCGGCGGGACTATAACCGGGCAAAGCGGCTACCATCATAAAACGAGACATGCAAGACACAAAATGGGATAAAGAGGCTATGTTGTCGCTGGAGCTATACGGTATCGCACCAGCAATTTAAAGTAGCAAAATAAACGCATATTCAGTAGCAGTTTGTCTGCAACGGCTATAGTAGACGCTTTTCAAACATAGACCATAGCCCCCCAAAAAAATACTTATATGTCTTGAGAAGCAGAAAAAAGACGAATAATATTGGTGCTATTGCAGTACAGGTTCAAGGTATCGCCAACAATACGCTGCTCGGTAATCTACTGATAACCTGCTGTAATTAATCCGAGTGAACGACCCTTTCCTTTCTTTCTTTGCTCCCAACGAGTCGCATACTGGGCATACTCGCGATAACGCGCTTGCCAGCGGAGACTATCCTAAGCCTTGGAAAACGGCGCGTTTGACCTTTATGCCAAATGCCGGTAAGCCGCAAAGAGACCCCTCGGCAAACATATATATAAATATATTAGCTGCTTTGAATAGGATTTGCTGCATATTCAAAGCAGCTAAGTAGACTATTAACAGACGATTAGTAATAGAGGTCGTTCTATTACGATTAGTAATACGATTAGTAACCTCACAGCGCCTTCTTGTGTTCTACCTAAATAGAGGTAGAACACAAGAAGGCGCTGTCAGAAAAGTAGCACGGTTTCCGAGCCCGAAACTTTGGTAGCAAGGCGGTCTTAAAGGCTTCTCTGCATCTCAGCTTCAGTGCACGCTTTATGCGGTAAATAAAAGCGTGTTCGTTTTAATTCTCTTCTACTTTTTGCACACTTGGCTACCAGCAAAGCGCTAAACATAGTTGGATTACAGGAGAAAAGCGCCAATAATAAACCGGTGTTTTTGTTTGGCCATCCTCTAAGAGATCAAACGAAAGCGTTTAGCACGCTTTTGTGGGGCGCCATGAACAAGCCACTTGTGGAAACAGGCGTCCTCTTAAAAACAACGTATCCTCAAGTCGTACCAAAATGATCGAGCATATATTGTACTTAGAAAGGTGTGAACTATGCAACTAGGTGTGTGACTATGTAACTTCATGGCCCCTAATATTGTTCTAACACTTCCATTTAATGTAGCCTTTACTTAAGCTTGTGTGTGTTCACATGTTTTGCAGATGGCAGCAATATAACGGCCTTCGAGTTCTATACATTTCGTTTTTTCCCTTGGTTAAATAAAGTGATACGCCGCACATGAAGTAAGATTTATTAATGGGCAATGTGTAGGGTACACCTTGCAGTATATACCTTCAAAATGGAATTACAATTATTGTTCGTGGTGAGGAGAACTAAATATATCACAAATATTAAACACCCGCTATCAAATCTGACTTGTTTCCTGATTTTAAGATCGACATACATCGTATGCCCACGAGACGAACCGTTTGACTGTTTTACAAGCTCTATAGACTCTCATATTACCTCAATGCACATTAAATTAGAACAACGTTTATTTTATCGCCTATCGTTGCCAAAGCAAATTACACTACTAAGCTGGGTAATGTCATTCGCAAGCATGCCGCCTTCAAAGAAAACAAGTTACGTTCAAGAGAAGAATAAAAGTCCATTGCTGCCTTGTATACTCGTGTGTTACCGATTTTTCGGTGCTTCAAATGTAACCTCACTCGATTGCCATTTTTATCGTTACCTGGCCTGGTATCAGGTTAATACCTATATGTCTTCCATATGAGTCAGTGGCAAGAAACATGCGAATCTCTACATAACGAGTAAACATTTAACAGACTTTAATGATTTAAACCTTGAAGCCTAACATAAATTGTCGCACGTTTGCAGTATTATTACGCATATATACTCGTATAAATATACGTTTTTTTTTCTATGTATGATCGTATTACACCGTGCATAACAAAATCTGTGCAGCGCAGAACAAGTCTTGTTCAACCGCTTTCACGGGTCACCTTTCATCATATCTTTGTCGTAGAACTTTAGGTCCGCTTCTATTATATTCGGTTTCTGTCTGTCCAGGTTTTTAGAGTAAAGATATGCGGCCGGGAGTGCGTATCTTGTTCTTAATTACTTTGTAAGAACAAATATATTCGTGAGGACAGGCCGTGCGGCGCCGTTCTAGTGCCCTTTTCATATCCTACTCAGTTCGATTCAGTCGCTAGTGATTCTCTGCCCCGATAAGTGTTTTTAGCAGAATTAATTACAATATAAATTAAAAAGTTGTTCATATATTACAAATGCATGTGGGGCACATATTACGGAAGATTAGCTATGCCAATGGGCGTAGCGGGTGTGTATTGTGACTATCACGTGTCCGCTTCTTCTAGACTAGGCCGAAATTTAAAAGTTTATAATGAATATAATCAAAATGCATAAAATAATAGCATATCATGTAATATTTAGAAACATGTTACGGCTTTACCTGATACATAAATAATCCTACAAAAAGAAAACGGCAGTGCTCAGTGGAGACTGGGCGATTGATTAAGCACTTTGCTAGTGTGCTGCAGGGAGCCGATACTACCCCAAAGGAAATAACATTATTCAACGGGCCTTGGGACGAGGAAACAGAACTTGCACGGGAATGGGTAATTCGACCAGTCACAATCGAAGACGTTGTCAGGGCAATTGAAAGGGCGTCTTGTGGCAAAGCTGCCGGGAACGATATGATACGAAACGAGCATTTAAAGCAAACGCTGGCACTCGCACCATGCTGGAAAGCTTTATTTGACGAGTGCCTAAAATCCGGGGAAGTACCAAGAGCGTGGAAGGAGGATACCTTAATTGTCATACCAAAAGGAAAAGGCATAGAAACTGAGCCGGAATCTTGGAGGGGCATAACACTTAAGAGTTGCCCCTATAAATTTCTCTCGGGAATAATATCAGATAGACTAGAGCATTACCTCGAAACCAGAAACGCAATGCCAGAAGAACAACATGGGTTCAGAAGGTCGAAGTCGACCCATATGGCCCTGCGCCAGCTGCTCGCAAAAATTTAAGAAACTCTATCAGAACCTAGAAGACCGTTATACGCAATATTTATTGATCTTAAAACTGCCTTTGACTTGGCGCCACGAAGTAGGAATATAAAAAAGTTAGCCTTGGAGGGAGTTCCGTATCGCTTACTAAAACTTTTAAGTACCATTCTTGGGGAGACTACAGTATACGTCGACAACGGTATAGGGATTGTGGGAAGAGTAAAGCAAACTACAGGCGTGGCCCAAGGAGACGGACTTAGCCCGTTGCTTTTTTTTCGGTACTATTGGGAGGGCTACCTAACCGGGTGAGGCAGAGGTGGATCCGAGAGTGGGCAAATACATTAATGTATGCAGATGACATTTAGATCTATGGCAGGAGTTTATTTAGGGTTAAGCAGGGACTGGAACGGCTAATCGATTATTTGGACGAGATGGGACTTTATAGCAGCTATATAATAAAATTACCTATTTAGGGGTCACTATAACGTTAAATGGTAGCAGTTTTCGAAATCATATTGAAAGCAGAGTAGGAAAAGCCATTAGAGCGGCAGCAGCAATTAAAAACCCGCAAATGTTGTCAATACATACCGCGTCCGCCCTTTTCAAGATAAAATAGAACCAATAGCAACAATTGGTGTATCACTTATATGGGAAAAATTAGGAGAGGCAGATCTACAGTTACTAGATAGAGTTTGATTTTTCTTCATGAAGCGTGTTTGGGGTTAGCTAACTCTTGTAGGAATAGAATAGTTCATATATTAGAAGGGGGGGCTCTAATGACACAGGAATTACAAGTAAAACGGGGTTTACCTAAGACGGCGGCCTTCGTGGGCTACACTATGAAGTGGGAGGAAAATGAAAGGATATAGACATAGGAATATACACGACGATAGCGATGAGGAGTACAACCTGGCGAGCAGCCGGATATAAGAATAAGCATCTAACTACGGCATTTGCAGCCCACGGGTTCCATCACGTGTTATGCAGCACACAAGAATTCCACAATCCTCAGGAGTGTTGTAGGTGCGCGAGATGCTTAGGCCATTGTGATAGATACTACGCCGCAGCATGTGCAGCACTGTAATCAATAGCTGCACTCGCAAGATGAGGGAAGATCCGGTGAAGCAGAAAAACCACTGATTCAGACTGATGTACTTATTTAAAATTTACCCAACCTGGGTGTTAATAAACCATAATATAAATAATCCTAGTATTAAGAATTAAAAAGCGGTAGCAATATCGTTGAATTAAATTTATTTGGAGGGACTTTCTTCAACTAAATGTAAACACTTAGTACCAACGTACTGTACTTGGCAGTACTCCGGCTTATGTGCTTCAATGCAAAGCTACAGTCGCAATGCGATCATATGTATGCATATGCATATATTTAAAATAAATTAGTAATGATTGTCGAAAACTGGCTATATTACAATAAATGCAATTTTCATTCTAAGTCCAATGTATGGTTCAGTTGATTATTTCAAGGGTAAATTGAATCTAACTGTATATATTATCTCCGCCCTCTAGAAACATTAATATTACTGAGCCCGCGAGCATGGATCAGTGCGGTCAATTGAGTTGGCCTTTTGATATCGGCTGCCACGATCGTTTTTCGCCGCAAGCGCTTTTACAAAGCTTAGCTTCGTGTTGTGTCTGTATAAGGTTGTACGTCGAGATGCAAAACTAAAGTGACATTTATTCCTTTTCTTGTGCATAATACCGGCAGTGCCGCTGTGGGCGGCCTGCAAGTCATAGGGGCCACGAATAACAAACGTGATGCAATCTGGCAGTGATTAATTTAACTCATCAATTCAGTGCTCTATAGCATCTATATAAATATATTTATTAATAATTGAACAAAATTCAATTATTAATAAATCTTATTATTTACAAAGTTAAAAAAAAATTGGTTATAGCTACCACTCTTTGTACCTAGCATTCATGAGTTCCGAAAGTGTTGTTGGACCCGGAGTTCTCATTCTGAATCTTTGTTTCAGCTCATTCCTACATGTTTAATTGGATTTAGATCACAAGAACACCTCGGCAATTTCCACAAGACACTACGTGGAGTGTCAGATTCTCATCAGCATACCGTTCGGCAGCTAAACCTCTTTTTCCACGAGAATCGTAGAAATTTTCAAAATATCCAATCAAAGAAAGCGGTCGTTGACTGTTGTAATTCGAGTCATTCCCGAACCCGTCGTCCGATTAAAGCTGTCCGTGAGTTGATTACGTTAGAAGTAACATACAAATTGGTTCATACTTGGTGCTGAATTGGTTCATACTTGGTTGACGAACTACAGCTAAACTTACGCAACGTAACGATCTGGGCTGCTCTGCTTGGAAATGCATACGAGTCATTTTATTGACATTAATCGTGGATTTCCGGAAAACAGGAAACCCTACACGCCTTTCGTAACTTACACGGGCCGTAAACTATGCATATAGAGTCGGTATGGGAAACATTATATGTGAGTATAATCGTTTTAAACCGTCGCACTTGAAATAGGAACAAATACGACGCCGATTGCAGCAATAGTGGAGTAGGAAAACAAACAAGATACTTTACGTAAGTAGGGAGAATGAGTAAACAAGCGAGAGAGGCACCGATCGTGTCGAAACAGCATGGCCAAACGTGAATAAGGCAAAAAAAAAATCATTTCTTTACCAGCGCTCAACAGTTCTGAAGGGTTAATCTAATAACAACGGCGGAAGATGGAGATGTCACACAAACGGTCTATTTTTTAGCGTAACGTTAGCAACGGGCAGGCTGATCGCCATGACTTGGATGCAATTAGTGTCCACAAATGCAAATCCTTATTACACTTGAGCGCAATACTCAAAAAGATGATGAAGTGAATTGTATATTTCCGTCAAATCGTGTGAGGCAAAATTGGCATCTGCAATATCTGCGATGCTGGCTGCTGCTTAAATGAACCGTAAGGGGGTAGATCTAAAAACACCTGGTGAATTTGTGAGCCGAATTCATTTTCAAGCTATGCTTTGAGGTCCTAATGATCAAATCTGGTCTCTTTTGCAGAAGGTTTTATTGTTTTACTTCGTATGTGTTCACTTCGTACTCTGGCTGAAAGTACCCTTGTACCGGTCGGTGGCAAAAATCTTATAATCCTAGTACGGGCCTGGAATTAGTCAACTTTGATTTAGTAAATAGGCGCTCTGATTTGCGGAGCATTGCTAGTTTTTGAAAGTTTAAACTTTGGTGGATCCGGGTATTACTACAATCCAGCGACCGAGTGGTCGTAGTGTGCAAAGCGCATAGCACTACGACAGAGTAAAAAGAACTCGTGAACAAACTCGGGCCAGGCCGTAGGCCCGGGCAGAAGCAGAGGAAGCCTCAGACAAACCCAGAGCAAAGTATGCAGCTCTAATCAAGCACGGAAGGCACGGCATACTCAAGCCGAAGCTGAATTAATGGCAAATCGGACATTCCAAAAGCAGGGAAACCAGAAACAGCTGAACTGAATACGGTCTTCACCTGACACTTGGGTGTGTCGAGCCCGGTGGCGTGGTGCATTCGACTGCGCCTCCCTACCGGAGGAGACACATAGGTGCACGGGTTCGAGTCCCACCGTCGCACAATCGTATTTATGGGGGTCCGTCTGTGAAGCAATGCGAAAAGCAGTCCCATAGAAGTTAAATCTTGGCTGAGAGTCAGCCCAGAAAGTATTGACACTTGGGTGTCGTGGCGCACACAATGGCCTCGAAAAGAGGGTAGAGAGACAAAAGGGCGGCTCTTAATGCGATCATAAGGCTAAAGCTAACTATAGAGCGGGACAGGAGGAAAATTATGGTCAGCCCTCTGGCAGAGCAGGTCGAAACGATGAGCTGAGGGAGGGAGGGGAAAGAGTGCAACTAGGCCTCCAGCGCAGTCTTGATAAACCCCTTCAGACTGAAGCTGCAAAGGCGAGGCTTATCGAGCGCTAGGAAAGTCTTATTCTTCAGTGTCAAAAACGAATGCTATGCCAGGCCATACGGCAATGGGTCGATTGACCCTCCACGGCAATGGGTCGATTCCCGCCAATAGCATCGTTAAAGACTTTGTGGAATATTAGTTTGGCTTATCTTGCCTTTGGGCTAGACAAGCCGTAAAAAGCTTTGTTACTAGAATAAAACATTTGCAAACAAGCAGCTGCAATAGCAAAGTGCTATCCTACGGACGAATAATCATGCTAGGCCAAGACTACACGCGTTGCACCAATGGACAAGCTTCAGATGATGTGTGCCCGTAAAGACATCAAGCTATATATCTTGGAAAAGAAAGTAGTACAATTTATTAAGTACAGCGTCATAGTTGACAACCGCGTACGTGGCAAAAAAAGATGGAGGACGTCTATAGAGATAAGACCTAGCATAAAACGCTACTACACATATAAAAATATTCTAAAGATGCCGGAATAATTTAACAGTTGCTTAGGTCGTCGGAGGTCAAGCATGTATCCTTTAGACTAGGACACACAGGTTTCGCTCTATCCTGGTACACGACACAACACGTGTATATCGAAATGCGGTGGAGTGTGTCATCGATGAATGGAATGAACTATACTTCTATGAGAAGGATCTTGTACCTCACAACGGTTTGAAGGTTAGCCAAGGTGGACGTGCCTTTATTCTCTTTTCTAACAAGCTCCTAAATAAATGGAGATATAAAAGATAAGGCATATCTAAGATAATATACATTCATCTTAGCAGCTTAATAACAAGACAACAACATACCAATTACATAATTTTTACTATCGGTGCAAACAAAGTGTGTGTGCTTACAAATATATATCCAAACCCACACCCGAATCCAAGTCATACGAACACTACCAGCTCTGTGCGCAGCAAAGATGTGAGAAGCCTCTGTCGTTGAACAGAGAGAAACCGGGTCAATAGCCTAGCCACGTATCTCCAACGGTATTTATCTTTTATTCGGCATAACTAGCCAGTTTGATGGGTCAAGCTGCGTTTCGGTGACAATGCCACAGAATCTTGTGTCACAAGACCGTTAAACAGAAATATCTCTTTATCTATTGGCATGTCTCAGCAACATACACTTACAATTGATCCATCATACCATCTTAAATACCAAGACAAATTTAAATACTCAATAAAGATGATCCACCGCGTTTGCATCGATAACGACTTTATATTTGAGCCGCGAGGTTACGATTTGCGGCAGTGCTTAGACGACCATGAATGGCCCGAGATCACCGCCTGCGTGTGAATGTATCCGTCAGTAGTAATCCTTTTATCTGCCGCACCCTAAAGCCGTCTGGCGATGAGTGCCTAAGCTTGCCGCTGCACAGCAGTCTACGCATAAATATATAAATAAAGAAGCTCGACATTTTGACGCGACAATTGACGACGCGAGCAGGTCGTCTTACAGCGTAACAGCTAACCAGCCATAAGACAGCGGTGCTAAAGAGTAAGTCAAGATGCTGATGATATTGGCCACCGTTGGCGTGGCGGCTCTGACAGCCGACGCTGCGTCTGTGAGCAGCTCGTCTTGCGGTCTGCGGCCTGCGGAGCACCTCTTGGTCAGCAGAAGCAACACAGGCGCCAGCTCGAACTACGTTCTCGGTGGCGACCAGGCGGCTGTCGGCGAGTTTCCGTGGCAGGTGTCGATACAGGAAGCGTCCAGGGATCGTTCCCGCTGGATCCACTCGTGCGGTGGCGCCATCATCGACGAGGAGTGGATCTTCACAGCTGCACACTGTGTGAACAAGCACGCCTATGACCACGTTCCTAGACGTGTCGTGTTTGGTCTGCACAACGTTACGGTCTTCGATGGTACGTGCGTGCTCATGATTCCATCTATCTAGTTATTCTATTTATTCTATCTATCTATTTATTCATACATATGTACTCTATTTATGTCTATTATTATATTTATTCTATCTATCTATTTATTCATACATATGTACTCTATTTATTCTATCTATCTATTTATTCATACAATGTATTATTCACGCCTTTTTTCTTACATATTATTACCGTGGCTGATTTCGAAGTCTGTGCTGCCTACCTTGGAGCAACGCTGAGAGCAAAGCTTTAATTTGCGTGTTGATCAGTGGCGCTGGTTCTGTAGAAAATTTGCAACTGCAGACGAAAAATTGTACTCTGTACTCAGATGTGTGCGTGACCAAATTTCAGCGGCAGACTCTTTCAGTAGATTTTCATTCATTTCGGCCGCCTCAAACGTTTCTTTGACTTTGACTACGTTTGCGTCGATAATAAAAACAAATCGATACTTTGATCGACTTATACAGGAGGAAGATCTATAAGCTGATTGGTCGGGAAATGGCAACTGCTCATAAGCAGAAGAAAATAACTTCGATTATCAACTTTTCTTTTTTTTTGGTCGAGAAAAACGGCCAACTTTTTTGCATATACAATGTATATATATATATATATATATATATATATATATATATACATCTTCATGTACTTCAACATACCTTTGTTTAAAATTTTATTTAGATATGGTGAGTACACAGGAGATTCCGTCCTACGGCAACGCCTTCATCCATCCGCTGTGCTTACTCAGGCGGTTGGACTTTGACTACGCGCTCATCAAACTGCCGCGTCCCCTGAACTTTTCTGGCCCTCATGCGCACCTTTCTCCCATCTGCATGCCAAGCACTACCGATCTGGATGCCTTCACCGATATGGAATGCGTCGTCTCTGGCTGGGGACTCACTAAACACAGCAGTAAGTGTCTTGCATTTTACCGCTTATGTCTCATAGGACTGGCTCGACTACAAAAATTTGCCGAAGCGAATCTTGTTTTGCCTATATACATATATTATTTTTTTAGATGTATACTTATTTTATATATATATATATATATATATATATATATGACATAATAATTCCAAAGGAGGGTTTACAATACAGGTTTGTGAACGTTTCTTTTGTTATTGTCGATAATGTATGCTTGTGTTTACATATATATATATATATATATATATATATATTGCAGACACGGGCGATTGCCTTTTCTGCAAAATTACCTGAATAGTTATAATTGTTTGAATTTATGTAATAATGGAAATTTCAAGCTCAATGAAGATTTATTGAATTTAAATAAATTTGCCGTCCGGAGAAGACGGTCCCATAAAAAAATATATATCGGTGCACTGCAATGTTGTAGATTGTACAATTGCTAATACTGCTAAGTATCGCAAATACCTAAAAATCTATTTATGGTCGTTTTGCGTGAGTATTGCCTATGTGCACTGTTATTTCTTTTGCTAACCATCATTTCGCGCAAACCTAATGCATGGACTTGTCCATTCATATCTGTCAGCAATAACCGATTATTGGTCTCGATGGCACAACACTACAAATTTAGCTTCGTAGGCCACAGCTCGGTGGCGTAGCTTAATACTAACTTTGCAGACTGCATGACCAAACACTGCGCTGGTTTGGTGTTTTGAGTAGACAGAGCTTTCGTTCTTCTTCTGTCGTCGTGCCCAAAGCCCTTTTCTCTGTCACCCTCATCGCCAGGAGTGGACATGAATTAAAATACAAATGTGATTCAAATAAATTAATGATTCAAATAAAATAATTTATAAAATTAAAAAAATAGGGCATAAATAAGCAACCGCTTTTGCGGTCGGATGTTCAATTTAAGCCTTGCGTCCATTTGCCAATCTTCGCTTTTCGTGCGCCAAGTGGACCGTTGTATAAGATAAGTTTTAGTCTTAATGATTCTTCGATATAGCCCTAATGACTCCCGGTGACAGTCTTAATTGACCCAGAAGAGACAGAGCAATTATATATATCCCAAAATATCCCAATTGATTTTGGTGAGCTCTTAAACTCGGTGACAGACTTATGTATCATCTCTTTAAAGTCAACGATCATCTATGTCCAATGTAAGAGAAAAGCAGACAACGTTGCATTTCGCACTACTATACAGTGCGCCAAGGCTGTCTTACCCCAAACAAGCATCCATGCAGCGAAAGTTGCGACCCACGACCACATCATAAATGCGACGACCGCATTCGGTTTAAGTCTGTTTTGTATACACCTTTTGGAACCTTTCGTGCATAAATTAACAGGCTTCACTAAACAGAGCCCCACCACAAGCAGTTTCCCATGCAAACTGATTAAGGAGTTTCTGTACAATGACCACAAAATATTGACCCTCCCAATGCTGCAATAAATTATATATATATATATATATATATATATTCGGACACCTGAGGGGCGTTCATCTGCAGGCGAAGCTTGGCCTGTGTGTAGATAATAAATGGCACTTCTAAGCTAAATAAACCTAAAAACCTTGGTGGTTTTTAAAATTCAAAGTGCAAGGACATGCCGAATCGCTCTCGTATATACAGATACTCGTCCCTTTCTTTTAGGAGTTATGGTTATTTTATTTGTAGGCCCTTTGTTAGGACATACAGGGCCAAACATAAATGTAAAATTGTCATTCTTGTGCTCCATGTTACGTGTATTTTTATGCTATTTCTTCTCTCTTCTCTCAGGGAACCCAGCGTATGCAGCGCAAGTTCTTCAGAAGCTTCCCGTCCGTGTGATGAAACACGAAGACTGCCCGTGGGGCGACCTGAACAAGAAACTTTTTGGCGTAGCTGTACTGACCAGTCGGCACATTTGTGCTGCAACCACCCGCGGAGAAGGTAGTGGCATCTGCTCTGGAGACTCTGGCGGTCCTCTTCAGTGCCGGCAAGGGCCAACCGGCCGTTGGATTCTCGCGGGCGTTGCCAGCTTCGTTCGCTACTGCGGTTCGGCCCGTTGGCCATCGGTTTACGCTCGTATCGGCACCGTTCTTGACTGGGTGGAGCGTATCAAGGCGTCAGTCCGTACTAAAGCATAATAACACGCCATATCTTACATACGAGGCACGAAATTATATATTTGCTTGATAAGACTTGCGTCATTGAGACGTATGACGCTCGACGTCAACGAGTATCTAATGTGCAATCCAATTTGGAATTACGCAAGTCGCCACACATCAAATACTCGTTTGTTCCTCTATATTATCGGGCTAGATATCGGGCTGACTCTATAGTCGTACATGTATATACAACAACCACCTACACTTCCTCATGTAAATAAAGATGCATATAAATTATATGAACTTTTGTTATTTGCGCTGTTTGATAAATGCCATGTTCAGCCAACACGTGGCCCGTAAAACCCTGCAAACGATTCCGGTAGTCGTAAAAAATCCAATCGGCAACGGCAGTTCCTCTAGTTCACGATGCTGCTAGGCTCTCTTAATTAGGCCTTCAGTTAGCAAAACGTTTTAGTGTTGCAGCATTTTGCGGTTTGTAATCGTTGCATACCACAGCTAGAAAGCCCATAAGTAATCACCAAATAACGCACTCCAGTTGTAATATACAAAGTATAATATCTATACAACTATTGTTTATGTTGCAACAATTTTGCATCTCAAGGTGGCACATAATGAATTCATATAATTATCATTATATACAATTTGAACACTTCAGCGACCGCCTCACCGGGCGAAAAAGTGCGGAAACCACCGATGCGCCTGGCATAGCTTGCTGCGTGGTTTTTATATACAACATAGAAACAACAGCTAAATGCAGACTGCTGAAGTCAGCTTCCTGCAGCATGGCCAAACTGCGTACTGAACAAAATACATGCCTCGCATTGGCGATCCTTCAAACCCTATCCATAAAGAGCAATTCTTGACTGGCCGGTGTCCAAAACTTTTTGAGGTTCAAGCATGGTTTCTCGATTGCAATATGTACCTCTTATTTGTGCTCCCGAGTGAGCGGCACTTTCTTTCGAGTTGTAAGGTATTACACACCTGACACTGTCATAGCAATATATAAAAAGAAAAAGTTAGTTGCCGCTACAGGAAAGGAGTTTTCTCCAAATGAATAACAAAATGTATCTGGTATAGAATGGTTGAAACATTTAAGTGAAGTAGAACCCGGAGCCTCTCATTACCCCTTAGTTGTTGCTCGTAGTTATGGATGCAGATCAAGCCGGCGGCTGTTGTGTAAAGATATAGTATGATCGCAAACGACACGTAATGATGAATAGTCTCGTCGAACACTGTTATGAGGTTGATATCTGCGTAGATCTTGCTTCAGGCCAAAATCTGGTTGAGCCGCAATGTGGGTGGTTCTGTCAAAAACGAGCCTCTTTGGAAGGGTGTTACCTTCTTACAAACAGCCCGTGGCAGACAATGCGGCTCAAGGGAACTACACTTCCAAACGTTTCCAGCAGTGCATCTTTCGTGCTCACTTGCACATGTACGCCCTCTGCCCTCGTTTAGCTGACGGCCTGCCTTACTTCCGCGACCACATCGACGCGGCTAAACATGGCCCACAACGAGAAAATCTTCGTAATCTCTTTAAGCACACCTTAGTCTAGTTACGCTGCCAATGCGCACTATTCTTTCATTGAGTGTTTTATCTGTTAAAGAAACTGGAAAATCCATTTATCTAAACTGTATAAATCCTCTCATTATAGGGATTTAGGCATCGTTTCAATAAAAATTTAAATCGGACGCATACCGTTACAACGACATCTTTTTTTATTCCGCATATCCATGATTCCCCACTTCTCACCGTTGCTGACATTCAACGACTGGTAGCCTTTAGAACCTTAAAACATTTATGCGACGTTGATGTTATTGCCAAGATCATCAACAAGATGACTGCCTGCAAAATCTTATTGTAGGATATTGTACTCAATAATGCGGTGACTTCGATCAGCCAACATAAACTGCGAGACGAAACATTGTGAATAGCATGCATCATACTAGTTCAGTACACGTTTTTATAATACTAGGTGATGATATTTTTCCACTTGGAGCGGTCGAATTTAACCACAGTCAGAACTTTCCAATCAGATCGCGTAAATCTGGGGTCATGGAAGCGAGATAGCAGTTTTATGGAGTTTCCCCAATTTGCGCATAGTGGCGGCACTCTACGCGAATAACACAACTGGGTATGGCCGATTTGGGGCGAACCAGGTCGTGCCGTCAATACTACTAGAAGAGACACGTTTTGTCTCTGTCGTCGGAAGCCCGAAAAGACAGGTGAGATTATGGTAAAACCGTGTCGTCGAATAAGTCATGTGGCTTCTCAGACTGAAATTGCATTAGGATCATTTTACTGAAGTTAGTGGTGCATTGCCGGAAAAGAGGAGTGGCTGCACTCTTTTCGTAACTTACGCGGAATGTGAGCTATACATATAGAGTTGGCATGGGCACAAACATTGTATGTAAGTAATTGCTGTTGATTTTGTAAATATTAGTAAGTATGACGTCGAGAGCAAGGGTGGAGTAGGAGAGCAGACTAAATAATTTACGTTGATAGGAAGACTTTGAGTGAACAAGCGAGAACAACCTTGTTGAAACAGCATGGTCAAGCGTGAATAAGTCTAACATATTGAGTAATATATCAGATCCCAACACTGCTGAAAGGCGTAATCTAATAATAACGGCGAACGATGACCACACGCACAGGCTAATCGCACCCGTTTACCTAAATGCGACTAATTTCCACGATTATGTTAGCACTTTGGAGTGGACAATTGTCTCCGTGTGAACGTGTGATTACGGGTTCTCTAAACCAGGGTTAGCCCAGTTCAGCAATGTGCCCCGATCAGACGCTGCATTTCCTCGTTGGATGTCAAGCGACAGCCTCTGACGCAAGAATGCGGATGCTCTCGAGTCTCCTGTCGAAAGATTGAGGCTTGTGCCTACGCGTTGAATCAGTTTGAGCGTAAGGGGGCCTGCAGTTTCCATAGTTTCGAACGCCAACGGGCAAAATTCGTGTGGATAATCTACACTGGAATATTTCCTGCATATTGTTAGCCTCAGCTAACCTGGAAGCATGACCTGCTCGGTCCGCACCTGCACCGACCATCGAAGGGGCTAATGAGTCGGTTACAGTTGCGTCCCAAACAAGCATGCGGCCACGCTCAAAGGGCGTCAAAGTCAGGCCGTCAGGTCTTTTCCCGTCATCCCTCGATAGACCCGGGGGCTCTAAAACACATGGGAAGCCGGCAGATCGAAGTACGCGACTAAAGGTGTCATTTAGAGCAGAGTGACGTGCTCGTCGGCCTGCACTTAACGCGCATGACAGGCCATGATGGGCCAACGCGTCTACAAAATCACCACAACGACATCGGTGGGGCACGACTAGGTCAACACCAAGCCGCAGCCCTGCGCTTATGCGCGTGGTCTCGTCGTCCAACAGTCCCAATTCGAGGACATGGTAAGGCGTGTAGTCAAGCCTCAGCCCCTTGACTACTAACAGCTCGAAGCCTGGCTTTATCGGCAACAGACGGTGCTCTATTAATCAAGTTTGCTAGTCGCTTTTCTTGTAGGGGGTTGTCCAATTGCCCTGGTTAGCCCTATCGTCAGGAGGTGATTCAAATAACAACGACAATTCGTCGGTCAGTCTTTGAAGTTCCCCGTTATAGGCGTCCCACCCATCACTGTCCAATAATGCTTTAACCCTGCCCGCGGCCTGGGTCAATGACGACACGATTGCAGGTCCTGCCGTCATGACCGCGCCCGGCACACCTAGGCCGCCTAAAGAAACCGGGAGCATTACCTGTTCTTTTGCCGCAGCGGTCAGCTTAAGATTTAGTATGATCTCTAAAATGACTAAGCAATGTCTAAGAATTTCCACGATTGCAATAAAGTATCATGATTAGTCTTAAGCGTACCACTCAAAAACGTTGATAAAGAAAATCGTATGATTTCATCAAAACCTGTGAAATTAAATCGGCGCCTGCAGGAACTGCGCTGCTGGATGGATTGCTGCTTAGATGAGCCGTAAGGGGGTAGATCTAAAAACATCTGGCAAGATCGGGTCACTGTTGCAGCAGGTTTTAATGCCTCATGTTTTTACTTCGAGTCCATTAAGTCGAGCCCGATGGCGTGGTTCGTTTGCGTGCGGCTCGCGACCGGAGAAGACACATAGGTTCACGGGTTCGATTCCCACCCTTGTACATTTGTATTTATGGGGTCTGTTTTACGAAGCAATGCAAAGGCAAATTCGTGAACGTTTAATATTGGCTGAGAGTCAGCCCGAAGTTTTCTCTCTCTAAAAGTGCGGAAAATATCTTGGGATCTAGTACGGGCCTGGAATGCAGTTATTTAACTAGAGGTAAAGCAAGAGCTAATGTCAGGGTCAAAGTACGAAGACCTTCGCGGAGACGCTAAGAGAGGACAGAACCCAGCTTTGCCAGAAGAAAGCGAGCAATGGTGGTAGTACGAGAAATCATCAAATGCGAAGTCGGCCACCTGCTATCCGTTACGCCTTCTCTGACTCTCAGGCAGGTTCGGTGTACTATGGGCGCGCTGAAAAGAGCGCGTCAGAGAGCATTGAAAGATATCGCTCTGTCTCGGAAGACGAGGAGATTCGTTCTTCTCTATTCTACTAGATGTGTGACTACAGAAGGCGTTCAACACAGAGTTCAAACACGTATTGCCATATCTGCGTAGGATATTGTTGTCATAGCTCAGCAAGAAGGATTTTGAGACGGGCACGGGATGCCCAGCGTCACCGGCTAGAGCCCCACAGAAAAGACCAAAGCATTCTGGCACTGGCTTACTTACGAAGACGAAGCTCCATTGCCGCCGGTAGCCACCCGGTTGAGGCCAAGCAAGGCGCGAAACACCTTGGCGTAATTCTGGATACAGGCCACGCGGAATCAGCTTACCGGCTCAAAGGTCCAACAGGTATCTCAAAATCTTGGTAGACTAATGTCCAAAGAGAGGGAGAGCCAGAAGCCATCTCACGAGTAGCACAACCTAGTGCACTATATGCGTCCCCAGTCTGGGCTGATATCGCTCTGGACAGCCAAATAGCGGCACAAACTCCGCTCGATCCAGTAGATAATGGCTAAAAGAATAAGTCTGGCGTACCGTACCTACTTGACGGAGACCGTTCTACTCCCTGCTAGAATTCCACCCGGCGTCTGCTGGCGAGCAAAAAGGGGACACAGAACCTAGTTGAGTCACTTGATTATGGGGATATCCGGTATACAACTATGGTCACCTGGCAGAAGAATGAGAAGCACGGGCAGGAAGTAGCACGGGGAATGCACCAAGGAGTTCGTCCCATGCCTCAGAACCTGGTACGGCTAAAGCCACGGGAAGATCTCGTACTAGGCCCTCTAGGTGCTCACTGGTCATGAGCAGTTCCAATCATACACTTTAAGGATTCAGAAGGCACAGTGGATATGTGAGCCATCTGTCGGTGGAAAAGTCTAACAATGTGGAGTACATCATCTACCGCGGGACGGCCCTGGAATGAGCCAGGGCCGCCGCTATGTCAGCGGTGCGCGGCCTCCACTTCATTCTTCATCGAGGCACCCGATGGCCTCGAAAGCGGTGTCGAAGAAATGCCACGCAATTCCGAGCCTGGAAGGGGGAGGAAGAAAACAAGTTTAGTGAGTTTGTGAGCACAACACTAATTACTGATAGCTGCCACGGATGCAGGTGTATCATGCGTGCCCGAGACCTCCCATTAAAAAAGAGATAGACACTTGCCGCTAACGTCCTTTTGTTAACACGGAATTCCTATTGGAGGAAAAGAGTCCTTCTTCTAGAGAGGGATGTGGATCGTGGTGATAAAAAGAGCTGTTTGCCTTATTCTCACTTTAAATTCAGCTATATAACGAGGAATTGTTTTCTTGATCAGAATGACTTCACCCGCGTCCCCTATAGTTGCAAATAGCCTCGAAGTAGGTACAAAGGCTCTGTATGAATTGGCGTTCCGCTCAGGTCGCAGTCATTCAGGTTCCTCGAGTTTTAGTCCATAGATTAACCAGCTGATATTTTTAGAAAAAAAGTGATGTCGGAATTGTGAGGTGAGACGAACCGGCCACAAATGAGTTAGCGAGCGCTCCGTGCGTGACCTATTTTGGAAACTCTCAAACACATGGTAATAATTTTCTTTCTGTTCATAGAGTTCTACACCAGTTGTATGCGCATATTCTTTGCAGCTTTAATAACTTTGAAACTTTATGAAGCAAAAGAGAGAGAAACTTCTAGAAAGTGGTGGCTGTCTCCAACATATATGAATGCACTGCCACAGCATCCGGGAACCTCTTGAAAAAGTTAACGACAATGGGTCGATTGGCTTTTGGTATGCCCGTAATCGCAATAACATCGTTAACGACTTTATGGAAAATTAACTTGGCTGATCTTTCATTTGGGCAAGACAAGCCACTTGCTAAAATAAAGTCTTTGCAAAACAAGCAGTTGCAACAATTAAATGCTATCTAAAGATACCAAAATACTGCTTTGACAGCAGCCTCGGACGTCGGATGTGGTGGCGGACAGGTGTTCTTTAGATTAGGACACACCGATTCCGCTTCAACCTGATACAAGACACTCAACACGTGTGCGATACGGCGTATATTGAAAAGCGATGACACACGTCATCGATAGTGCAATGAGACATATTTTTCTGCAAAAGATCTTGTATCTCACTTCGGTTTGAAGGTCGACCGAGGTGGACAAAGCTTCTAAATATATGGATATATACGAGAGACTTCTTAAGTATAAGAGCTACCAAGAGGTATGCCGAACATAGCTCACACGCAAAGTGAAATATTAATATCTATTCATTTTAGCAGCTCAATAACAGAACAACAGAGTACCAATTGTGTGATTTTTACTATCAGTAGAAACAGAGTGCGTGCTTAGAAAAGGATACTTAACAGGGTCCGTGGGCTAGCTACGTATATCTACCGGTATTTGTATTTCATTCACGGAGATCGGTGCAAGTCATCCTTGCATTTAAGCAAACCCCCCTAAAAGTCGTCCTGTGGTATCGATTCGATAATAATAATAATAAGAATAGCCTTTTCATGGTTGTCGACGCTTTCGCCGGCCGCGTTAGCTAGTGAATCAGCTAGATGGGTCAAAAGTTTTGATGACAGTGTCACAATGTCTTGTTTCACGAGACAGTTAAGCAGAACTACCTCAATGTGTGTTGCGTGTCTCAGCAGACTCAAGCATACACTTACAATTGATCCATTCTACCCTTTTAAATACTAAATCAAATGTAAATACTGGAGAAAAAATTGATCCACCGCGTTCACCGGTAGTGACTCTGTCGTTGAGCCGCCTGGTTACTATTTGCGGCAGTTTACTTACACGACCATAAATGAGCCGGGATCATTGCCTACGGCAATGTATCCGTCCGTTGTAATCTTTTTATCCGCCCCGGAAGCCGGAATCAGATGATAAGTGTTTGAGCGTGCCTCACACAGTAGTCTACGTATATATATATAAATACGGTCGACATTTTGACGCGACAATTGACGACGCGAGCAGGCCGTCTTATAGCGTAACAGCTAACCAACCATAAGACAGCGGTGCTGACGAGTAAGTCAAGATGCTGATGATATTGGTCACCTTTGGCGTGGCGGCTTTGGCAGCCGGCGCTGCGTCTGCGAGCAGCTCGTCTTGCGGTCTGCGGCCTGCGGAGCACCTCTTGGTCAGCAGAAGCAACACAGGCGCCAGCTCGAACTACATTCTCGGTGGCGACCAGGCGGCTGTCGGCGAGTTTCCGTGGCAGGTGTCGATACAGCAACTATTCAGCAATCCTTCCTTCTGGGTCCATTCGTGCGGTGGCGCCATCATCGACGAGGAGTGGATCTTCACAGCTGCACACTGTGTGGACAATCACGCCTATGACCACGTTCCTAGACGTGTCGTATTTGGACTACACAACGTGACGGTCGTCGATGGTACGTGCGCTCATGATACCATCTATCTATCTATTTATTATATTCTATTACTTAGATAACTTATATTCATCCAATGTCTTCACGCGTTTTTTTCCTATATATTATTACAGTGGTACTGGTTTCGAAGTCTCTGCTGCCTCCCTTGAAGCAGCGCTGAAAGATAAGCTTAGATTTGTGTATTGATCCGTGGCGCGGAGAGGAGTCATCACGCTGGCTTTGCAGAGAGTTTAACACTGCAAATGAAAAATGAGTAGTTTGCCCTCAGATGTAATGTGTGTGTGCACCAATTGCAGTGAGCCTAACCGATCCGAGCAGCTGGGAAATCACTGAGCGTCTTCCATACTTTTCATATTTGGCGTTTTTGGACTTTCATTAATTCCGGCCGCCTTAAACATTTTCAACTTAGAAGAAATTCACGTTGATAATGAAAGAGGTTCGATAGTTTGGCCGACTTCTACAGGAGAGAGATCGATTGGCTGATTGGTGGTGAAGGTAGCTGCTCAGAGACAGAAGCAATAACTTTTCTTTTTTGCCGAGAAGAACAGCCAATGTTTTTTGCACATACAGCATTTTTGCACATATATATATATATGTATATATACCTTTTTGTACTTAAGCATAGGTGTATTTTAAATGTTCTGTAGGTATATATATATATATATATATATATATATATATATACCTTTTTGTACTTAAGCATTGCTTTATTTTAAATGTTCTGTAGGTATGGTGAGTGCACAGGAGATTCCGACCCATGGCAACGTCTTCATCCATCCACTGTACTCACCGCTGCTGAATGACTTTGACTACGCGCTGATCAAACTGCCGCGTCCCCTGAACTTCACTAGCCCTCATGCGCATCTTTCTCCCATATGCATGCCAAATACTACTGATATGGATGCCTTCACCGATATGGACTGCGTCGTCTCCGGCTGGGGAAGCACTAAACACAGCAGTAAGTGTGTTCTATTTTACCGCGTGTGTCTTATAGGATTCCATACTTGACTAAAAAAACTTCTCCGAAGCGAATTTCGTGTATATATATATATATATATATATATATATATATATATGATAAGTGACATACCCCACAGAATATTTTCACTCGCATTGATATACTTTGTCAACCGTTTTGGAAATTTTACGATACAGGTTTGTAAAGTTTCTTCCGTATAAGCCCATATATATGTTGTTGTTGTTGTTGTTGTTGTTTATTTCACTCAGATTGAGTATAATATACAATTCAAAGATGTATCTTCATAGTACTCTCTTTATGCTGAGAGAGAAGTATTGCAACGATTTTTGGTCCAGCGCTGTGCATTCCACTGCATGGTCCTTGGCACACCTCTGCAGGCAGAACCGGCAGGTGCACAACTCGTTCTCCTCGTGAAAGGCTGCGTTTGAACATACCAGGTAGTGATAACCATGCACTATGTACCTGGAGTATACGTGGCGACTGTCACATGCAGGACCAGACCAAAGGTGCACGGCATTGAAAACGTCCAAACCACCGACCTCCCGTCTGGCCAGTTCGACTTTAGCTTCCCATTCCGAAATAAAGCATTCGTATGGTACTGTACGCGGCATTTTCAGCCTAAGTCAGATTGTTTCAGTAGCCAGTGGACAGCCTGACATGAAATACACAAAGCGGCTCCTTGCTCGAATAGGCAAATAAAGCACTCGCTTCATATATAATGAGAAACACCTCTCAAGCTGGTTAAAATTCGCCAGTATGAGGTGATTTCACACTCTGTCAAAACCATACATCAGCCCCGGAACAATCTTAAGCACGAAGAGCCTTACTGCTGAGAAAACGGACAGTCTACGGACATTGCCTAATTCTCCGTAAAGAGATAATAATGAACCCGAAGGCCAAGATACTGAAAAGAGTTAACAAACTACAATGGTTGGCCGCAGCAACGTATAACGTCTCTGGCAGCCAATCGACCTCCACGTCTGAATTTCATGGCTTTGGTCCTGGTGTTTATCTCAAGTCCCTTCGAGACAAGAAACGCCTCTATCATAGAGGTAACGCGCTTGATGGCACCTAGGTCGCGATGAGCGACCACGATATCATCTGCATACATCACCACCACGGTTTTTTGGTAATCTTGTCGGACGTAACCGACGAGGTCAGCAAGGAGAAGTGTAAACGAGACGCAGCTCAGCGGGTCTCCTTGCGGAGTTCCCACATTTTGCTTCTTCTCCAATACACCCTGCTCACCGTCAGCCAACAAGGTGTACTCCTCAAAGAAACTTGCTATTACACTCAGGAGAGCGCCACCCACTCCTAAAGCCGAATTGTTCCGGTGGAAGTGCCTCTTCAGCGACGTGCTCAATCCGCCGAATAACCAACTTACACAAAATCTTCTTCAATGTGCGTTCTGACGCCACTCCACGGTAGAGATTTGGCTCCTGTTTGTCATCACCATGTCTACCCTTGAACAGAAGAAAAAGCCTGACGACACGCCAGACTTTAGGCAACCGCCCCCTCTCTATAATTTCATTAAAGAAATCACAAAGAGTTTCTACCAAGAGAAGGAGTGACTGGATCCAATGCTCATAGCAGACCTGATCAGGCCCTGAGCTCTTTCTCTTCGGGAGTGACCGTAGGACCTGGCACACCTCCTCCACCACGAAAGGCAGATTCATGTTGTGCTGCTCCAATGTAAGCGGATGCTGTACGATTGGAGATACGGCCGCAACGTCACGATTGAATAAAAGATTAGTAAGGTGGCTTTTTACCTGTCCATCATTAAGGGGATTCACCGCCCTTCGAGGTCGCACGATGTAAGCTGAGGCCTCTCGTTCTGCTCTTTCGAGCAGCCGTCGTTCCCCCCGCTTCGCGTGTTCCCGTTTATGATCACAACAGAGTCTTATATAGGCCTTTCTACGCTCAAGGTAGTCCCGCCTGACTTGCAGTGATGGTGGTGTTCTGGCTCTTGCTTCGCGCAGGAGATCGAGCATTTCACCGTGGGCGAGGTAGCAGGCTCGAGGACGTGATCTCTTCTGCCATAACCTTTTCCACTTCACTGCACTTCTCATCGTCCTCTCCAGCCCATATATATATATCAAATTGCAACACACTACACATTCACGTGAATGCATTCTACTGCTTTTGATAGCACAACACTACTAATGTAGCTCCTGAGGCCGTAACTCAGTGGCGTGGCCTAACACTAACTTTGCAGGGTGCAGGGCGAAAAACTGCGCTGGTTTGGTGTTTCGAGTAGGCAAAGTTTTCGTCTTTCTTGTGTCGTCGTGCGCAAAGTTCTTTCCTGTGTCACCCTCACCGCCAGAAGTGGTGGTTTGGGACATACGTTGGCACCCGCTCCTGCGTTTAGATCTCCACTTTAAGCCTTGCACCCATTTCCCAATCCTTGCATTTCATGCGCTCAAGCGGACCGTTGTATAAGATGAGTTTGAATCCTAATGGCCAAAATGTGAGAGAAAGGTAGGGGTCTCGACAACGTTACACTTCGCACTGCCAGGTAACAGTTTGCCAAAGCCGTCTTAACCCCAGAGAGGCATTCCTGAAACGGACGTTGCGACTCACGACCACACTATACGTGCGGCAAACGCATTCGGTTTAGATCTGTTTTAAATACAATTTTTGGAGCCTGTAGTACATCAAATAAAACTCTTCACACAAACAGAGTCCCGCAACAAGCAGTCTCCAATGCAGATCGGTTGACGAGTCTATGTACAATGAACAAAACATTTTGACCCTCCCAATGTTGCAATGAGTGATATATATATATATATATATATATATATATACTCATCCCCTCTATATAATACTATAGAGGAATCGAAAAGTTTAGTCTATCATTTGCAGAACTGTTGATCTGTTGTGTTGATGATGAATGGCGCATATAAGAACAACAATTCGAAAAATGTTGATAATTCCTCCAAATCTTGAAATTTAAAGTACTAGAACTTGCCAGTTCACCGTCTCGTATATACAAAAACGTTTTCTTTTTTTTAGTTCTGGTTATTTTACTTTTAGGTTTTTCCTCAAACATATATTAACCAATCATTGTTAAATCCTCATCCGTGTGCTCCAACTCAATTGTAAGCTAATTCTTCTGATGTTTCTTCGTCTTCTCTTTTCAGACAGTCCAAAGTACGCACCGCAAGTTCTTCAGAAGCTTCCCGTCCGCGTGACTAAGCAAAAAGACTGCCCTTGGGGCTATCTGCATAAGAACATTTTTGGCGTAGCAGTACTGACCAGTCGGCACATTTGTGCCGCAACCACTCGCGGAGAAGGTAGTGGCGTTTGCTTTGGAGACTCTGGCGGTCCGCTTCAGTGCCGGCAAGGGCCAACCGGCCGTTGGATTCTCGCGGGCGTTGCCAGCTTCGTTCGCTACTGCGGTTCAGCCTTCTGGCCATCGGTTTACGCCCGGATCGGCACCGTTCTCGACTGGGTGGAGCATATCAAAGCGTCAGCCCGCTAAACATAATACGCCATAGATCATACAAACGGGAACGAAAATGTCGTGCTGTTATGATCTGGGATGTATGGGGAAAATATATGATCTGGGATTAGCCTAAGTCAGATCGCGTCGCAAGCAAATATTGGTCTCTCTGCCTGGTTTACGACTGATACGGCTCAGCAGTCTTAACCAAATTGAAATACATGGAAATAACGCGCCAGCTTCTCATTACGATAGCTTACCCGTTTTCCGTCTGAGGTTATCGTCACGATAAGGCTTGCGTCGTTGAGCCGTATAGCCGCTGATCGACGAGTTGCCAATATGCAAACGTTTCGGCAATTACAGACATCGTCTCACGTTAAAGATTCGTTTATTCCTTTAAATCGGGCTAGATATTGTCTTAACTTGTATTGGTGCATGAATATACTGCATCCACCCACTTTCTCACGTAAATAAAGATGCATTCAATTATATTCTGTTGGTTGCGCTAACTGACTAATGCCATGCTCTACAAACGATTTTGGTAGTCGTAAAGAACCCGAGTCACCATGGCAGTTCCTCTACTTAACGATGATGTTAGGCTTAGAGCCAATTGTGTTAGATAATTAGCAAAACGTTTTAGTGTCGCAGCAGATTACGATTCGTAATCGTCGCATACTACAGTTATAATGCCCATAGCTCATCATCAAAAGATATACTCGTTAGCTGTTACGTATAGTGTGTATATATATGGTTTTAAACGAGTGTGTCAAAAAATATTGTATTATATATATATATATATATATATATATATATAAGTTCGCAATAAGTTTGCGTTTCAAGGTGTCACATAAATCATAGTTTTAAACAATTTCAACACTTCCGCGGTGATAAAATGCAGAGACCACCGTCTTACAACTCGCTGCGTGGTATCTAATGTAACAATGCAGAAACAGCCAAATGCAGAAAGGTAAGTCAGCTTTTTGCAGCATGGCCAAACTGCGCACTGGAGATAAAATGCTGGCCTCCCATTGGTGATCTTTCAAAGCTTTCAAGTTCAAGCCGCAGCAATACGCGGCATTACTGGTGATGGAAGCAAACAGAACCAGCTTTGAAAGTATACGCGTCCTTACTCAATTATGAGTGCTGTCCTTAAAAAAATATATTAGATAGAATAGAAGACACGTTTTGTTGTCATATTACATATTTTGCCTTCAATTAACAATGAAATATGCCCACGTTAAATAAGCCCACGAGCCGAAGCTCAATTTGATGCACAGTTTTCTTGCATAGAGTAAGTTCTGCACAAAATACTATTATAATTGAATTCGTTAGCAACAACCACCGCCTTATAATAAAAATGCAATATATTTGACAATGCTGCAGTTACTTGCGTATATATATATATATATATATATATGGCGAACTCCACCCCTAGGAGTCGCGGACTTGGTTCTGACGATATATGATACCCTCTTTGAAAGAGATTTTCTAATTATATCTAATCCAAACTTTAGTAAAAATCTACCCACTATTCAATATCCACTGGTCCTGGCGAAGCGTCTAAGTAATATTTGCGGGGTGGCGATAATATTGGTTCAACGTAGAGTATTTGTATAGTAAAATTATGTAAAACATAACTAAAAGCATATTGTACACAATAGCCTGGTGTCGCTCGATTTTACCTAAATATGTATTGCTATTATTTTCAGAAACTACTTCGCCAGGCAAGTGCAGGTATGGAAGAATATGGCTGAAGCATTTTGAACAAATGTGCCAAATGAGATTGAGTTTTTTAAGTTTCTTTTAAACCAGGGTAGGCTTACAAAGGTTAATATCTAAGATGAAAAAAAGTAAGCTCACAATCATAAGTAATCATTAAGAACTTGTTAACTTGTTATTGCCTGTAACATGTGACAGAACAGGTATGCAAATGCTGCTCAGGAGGTTCGAAGACTTGCGTTAATACACAAAAAGCATTTTTTAAACTACGGAATTCCACACGGTACTCTCCCTTCTATCCAATATATTGTTCTTGTGCCATTTTTTCATATTTCATGTAACGTCTCAATCGGTCCTGCATTTAAACGAGAAAGTCTTTGATCTACACACGGTCCTGAATAATCTTATTTTTATCTTGGAAACAAAATAGTGTACTGGCCGTTGGGGGTAAGGTAATAATTAATATCGAGTTTCTCCGTAAGTGCGCTGGTAGAAGGAATCGGGCGATAGTCGTGAAAAAGTATGAATAGGGGTTTACATTGGACTCGCTTTTACGTCTAGGCTTTCCATTGCAGATTATCATCATAACTATCAATACCATTGGAAGACATTATCAAAGTCATTTAAGACCAACATTGAAAAAATGGGGTCAACTCAATATGGGAGTTTGTTTGCTAAAAGTTAAGCAATTTTGAAATTAACTTTCCACTTTAGGAGCGTAAGCAATTTTGAAGTGACAACTAGTCATTGCAAACTTACACCTTATGATGGGTCTTTAGTGCAGCACCCCATGGGTGATTTTTCCAATTCTATTTTACCTTCCTGTCCGTGACCAACGCTAGCAGATAGACATAACGAGGCTGGCTCCGAAGACTGCATTTAACATTACTGCAAGCACCTTTATTCCTAGAAGTGCCGCAGCAAATAGACGCGTAATCCAATCTCGCTGGAATTTGAGTGATGTTATGGTATTCTGATTCTCGCGCATGTATTATATCACCACACACTATATGTATAAAGTGTGTTATTAAATCCATCAATGAAATGGCCAACATATCGCTTGTAGTGTAATAAAAAGTTGCTTGTTAATACTGAGAAACGAATTTGACTTAAAGCAGGGATACTTCTGCTGATTCGGATATTTTGTTATGAATGGACTTAATACTCGCTTGCTATATACGTATACCTAAATAAGCATGTCATACTTTTATATTCGAGGCGCTTAGAGCGGCAGCATAAGCGGACATGTCGAGATTCCTAAGTTCCTAGGTCGCTGACTCTCCGCGGTATTGCTTATTGCACCGAAAGTTTGCTTAATGATATTGAAATCACAACTATAACTTAGTACTCCAACCGTACAAAGATTTCACAAATGAATGTTGTTGATTTGCTTCGGTGAGAGATAACATCATTTCTTGTTATACGTGTAGAAGTAATTCAAATACGCCGTACGCAACCCGGACCCCCACCGTTCCTTCATCTCGCACTCCAAACATACGTTCCGTCTAACGAGGGAGGCCATCTAGTGCCGGTTTCTTCTATCTTTTTATCTGTCTGCAACCTAGCAGGTTCACTTATCCGCGCTCACCTCTGAAGTTCTGGCAACCTTGCTCAGTCTTAGGGCTCGTTGTAGCAATAGTGGTAATAATGGGGCGACCAGCATCATCAAAATTGACGATGCTGGTCGCCCCCATTTATTGCAGGCCCACTGACAGAGATCCTCAACCTTTTGTTGCAAACAGGCGTTTTCCCTGCACGTCTCAAGGTGTCGGTGGTGATCCGCTCATATATAAAAGTATTCGTGATAAAACCTACTTCCCCCTTCTGCCTATATGCGTAACACGAAACATCGTGCACTCTTTCTTTATAGAGGACTAACAAGACAATGCGGTCCGCATACACGAGAACGAAGCTACGCCCCTCAGCTTTTAGATTCCACGATATCGCGTTGGCCAGTATTACCGTCGTCCCTGCGCCCCTGGCCACCCGGCGCCCCATGATAATGTTGAGGGGCTCTTACCCTATTGACCTGGCTCAAACGTCTCTTATTGGTGGCTGCGACAGACGTCCTCATAGGCCATGCCTTAGAAGTTTTGTATGGGATTGTATCGATTCGTCCACGAGCATGATGAGTCGGCGCCTTTGAACGACGGGGTCCGCCCATTCAAGTTCAAGCTTCAACGCGGTCCATTTACAAAACTGCTTTTTATCGGAAGTAAAAAGAGACGGTAATGCACAATGAAGTCACGTGCATAAAACGATACAAATATATGCACGTCCATGATACAAAATAAAACAACAAACACGCAGCAACAAAGGGGCATTCAAATTAAGCTGCAAACGAGGCACACATGCAGCGTATTCCCCTATGATTCACATGGCAGATAAACATGGGAACTCATGTTTACAATACAGCTACGACAATTTGTAAAGCAATTACTTCGGGAAACTAAAATACAATAGTCTTACTAAAGTTTTCCTCTTGTATTTTTAGCAGAACAAAACAACATTTCAATACTGAACCGCTCCGGGGTTACGATGTTTATGTACATAAATACGCAATGCGATCAATCTTTGAGCCGAAACCAACACGTTCGTTTCCTGTGAAGAGTACTTGAAAGTACGCTTGAGACAACTTGTAAATAGTGTGTAGATGAAGAAATTATTATATCCGTACCGATATATGCAGTATCGTGTTTAAGGTAGGCCAATAATTACACGGACGTTGTTAGGCTATCCCAAAAAATCCTCTGTCGTGTCTCTCGAACAGATTCTCAAATTCCATTGCAATAATCCCAATTTGGGAACTGCATTCCAAAGCGGATTGTCGCATGTGCAATAGTGTTTTCACGTTGTCTGGTTACGCTAAATTAGCTGGGGATGCAAGATCAGCAAGGCGGTGACTACATCACGAGTGACTCGGGGCAGTGAGTGATAGCACACAGCGTAAGATCTGACTCACAATATCGCCGGACGGAGAATGCGTTATGATCATCCTTCTCCCGGGATATTTATTTGCTCAAGGGACGCCGTAGCGTTCGTAGAGTAATAATTTGAAAAGGATGACTCGAATCTTCGACGTCGCTGATTGGTCGGCGGTGGTGCCCTATTGTCACCAGCACGCAGCCTAGTGGTCTCCTTGGTCGTCACGTTGCACGTTGGATTGGATGCTTGATTGGCTTACTGACGTCGTCAGTTATCGGCGGCGTAGGTCGTTGTAGTTCACAGCGGCTTGGGTGTTTGATTGATCTACTGACGCCATAATTGGTTGGTATACTGATGTCACCAGCCATCGGCGTCTCCGTGACTGGCAGTTCTGCTGCTACGCTGTGGTTAACTTCGTTACAGTATTTTAAACTTATTAAATGCATCTAACTAGGAAGCTTGTCAAAGGGAAAAGACCTGTTGTATGAGGACAGCCAGGTATCCCACAGCATATCTTCAAATAAGAAACTTACATCTTGGTGGTCTTGTCAAATAGCATCATCCAGGAAGCATCCAAGACACTGTCATGGACGCCAATGCTGGCTGTATCGTGCTTGCTACAGAGTGCAAAGGCTACCGAATGTCTAGCGGCTCGGCGGGTGTGGACAGGATCGGAAATGCAAGCTGTAAGCCGGTAGTGGTTGGAAAACAGCAGAGTTTCAAAAATGCTGCCAGAGAAATAGAGGCAAACTTGTAACGGTTAGGTACTGGTATGTAAACATTACACGTGCTCGATGCCGATTTGGTCGTACGATCAACGGTTTGACTGAGATCGACATGAGCGTAACATTCGCATCACCTATTAATTGGCAGGCGAATCCGTATACGATATTGAGAAGAGTGTATTCATGCGCGTTGCGTGGTTCGAGTAAAACCAAATAATATAGAATTTAAAACCCTTATTTTTTCACATACAAGAGTAGCGCCTGGACGTTTCCGTTAAAACTGTCAGGAGCGCGTGAGGGTCGATGCCGGTAAGTGGGTACGTAAGTAGCAGCTCCACCAAAGAGCCCTGCTAAATTACGACGGACCGTAACAAGTCCTAAGCCATCAAAAAGTGTGCAATTACGAGCATTTCTAATCATTCAACCATGTTTTGCTGACTACGGCAGCGTCATAGCCGGCGCCCTCCTTCGATTGAATATTCGCAATTGTCTCTAGTTGACTTGGTTTTCTAAGTTGCGTAGAATGGATATCTACAAAATTGCTGATATTAAGCTTCACACAATGTCAAACTTGACAGTCCTTGATGTAGGAAAGTTCTAGAGAATTTATATATTTAAGATTATTCACTGATAATGACTATTTAAATTGAAACGATTGAAAAAATTACCATGAAGAGAAGCGTCTAGGTAAGACCAGAAGGAACCAGCAATAAGGGATTAAGAGGCTTAACAATAAACCCTTTGATACATTCAGCCGCCTCTGCAGATACTGCGATAAGAATCTTTAGGACGAGTTGGATAGAAGACAGTATAGTTTTCCTGCGCTCCTCTTGAGCTTGTCATGAAGCAGTGCTATGCAATGTCTCCTTTTGAAGGGACTGCTTATAGTTTCTCTTGGCATTCTTCGTGCCCTGCGGGGTATCTTTCTTGGGCATGTTTGTGGACATGCTGGTAAATTGACCTGGGTTCGCCATTTCTTACACCGCCGGCAAGGCGAGCTGACTCTGAATACGGCCTCGGTATCGACGGTCTAACGGTCGTGGTGGCGGCGCCAACGATGGGGATATTGTCGTGCAGACAGCGGTGTTGTGGTCGTGACGCGTTGAAACGTCCTGGTGCATGCGCCGTGCGGTCCCGGTCAGTGTATAGTCAAGTAGCGTGCCAACTGCGGTCGGCTATATATATAATACTAGGCAATATAGGGCTTGTAGTATGTTAAGCAGTAGTATCATATATTACAATACTGTCTCGTAGTTGAAATTACGCGTATACTCCTTGGAGTGCATCCAAGCTTTTTATGGTCTGGGCAAAATTAGCAACACCCATATCTACAAGGGGTAGCGCATCAAACCTGCTTACTCTGTCACA
>QVRM01007059.1:0-31455 GCA_003439945.1 Dermanyssus gallinae | reverse complement strand
GACCGCTGCCCTAACAAGGCCTCTGTCTCTCTTTCCCTGGGGGCAAAGCCCGACGGACTCCTCCATTCATCGAGATAGCCATACACTACGTCCCCCCCCCCCCCCCCGCCACCTTCACCTTCATGTGTATCCCCTAGACCGCTGAACGCCGTCCGAACGTCGGCTGTCATTGCCGATACGAATAACGTAGGCGGCCAGAACCGCGCTGCTGGTTAGCGTTGTGTCCCGTGTGTGGGAGGCTCGTTACGTTGACTAAAATAGTCACACGTCAACGCTAACGCGGAAGACTCTTGCCGCTGTTGCAACAGCACCCCCACCATCAACCACGACTACAGTAGAATCAGAAGCCGCAGAAGCAGCGACGGTAAGATGAGAAGCAGCAGCTGGGGGGGGGGGCATCTTTTCTTTTCGGTTTGCGGCGCCAAGCCTGCCGAGAAGCGACGTATGCAGGAATATCATCATATCAAATATCGGTATGACGCCGCTGACCCCGCGTATACGACCTCACCGCCGGCCGACTGCCTATCTGCACGTCACAAATACCCCCCGGTCCTCACTATGAGACAATGGACGATGTACAACAAAAGAGAATGATGCAGCTGATGACTTCTCGCCTGCCGCACCCCTCTCTCTCTGCTGTCTCATGCTTTATGTTTCTCTCTCTCTCTTTCTCTTCTCTCTCTTGGTTAGTAGCGGCCAATATACGTGCCCCGTATTTGTGTGACGCATACAACGTCGGGGGTTCTTCGATGGCAGCTTCTCTCCTCCATTAGGCATGAATTTTTGTATCACGTGATCTTATTGCCGGACTTTCTTCTCTGGGGACTTTGAGGGCAGCGACTCCAACGTTGCGGTGCATTGGCGTACCAACGTTGACGGATCCAGCCTGCAAATAAAAAACGGCTATACTCTCTCGTCTATCGTATGGCCGTTTGGCGGATGCCAGCAGCCACACAGGGCAAACATTGCCATTTGCTAGAGTCCAACTTTCCACTCGACTCTAACATATGCTTTCACGGTACCTTGGTGTACATTCAAACGTTGGTCTTGGCGAATCATCTTGCCTTACAGCGAAGACTTCAGAGAATTGAAGTATGTATTCAAAAGTAATCGCGTAGGGGCCTGAGCACCACTATCCCACTGTTTCTTACGAGCCAAAGTCTTGCATGTTTCCAGAATTCCTGCGGCTGTGCCAAGAGCCATCATTCACTGTGATCTTCAATTTGTCATCTGTGAAACGTTTCCTTCGCATAACGGGCACTCCACTTCTCATTGATTTGCCGAATACACGGTCTCCCCCGTATACGATTGTCACGGTCGACATCTCTGATATCGAGCGTTGGCATTCGGTGACATCGAATTTGTTATTTTTAGCTTAGATGATTAATTTGTTGCATGTCAACGACGTCATGATGTGACTGCAGAACCTACGAGGATGCACTCCGTCGACTTCACCTAGCCTGCCTTCTCTAGTCACCAAGAAACAATTCCATTGATGATTGCCACAATCGCGACTATCTTTAAGCGTGCTCTAACCGAAAAGAAAACGGGCTATTCACATGTGAATGTCAACGCCTCCTCTGGTTACGGAGGGGCCGGCGCGACTAGTGAACCTATTACACCTCCCTCACTAGTTTGTAGTATTGCTAACTGCACTTCCCTTGCTGTTGGGGAGGGGGGAGAACACGACTGGTTTTTAGTGGATTTAAAGCTCTAAAGCCTCACACTACCGGCCCACACTTGCAGCTGAAGACAATCCTGCTGTGGTGACCATGTGTGCGTTCCGCATTTTCCAGTTAGTCCTCTTAAGAAATCAAGATATAACGTCACCACGTTTACACAAACCAAATGTATATGATTGACTACTTCCGGTTTTCACGATCAAACCTAGTGCGCATGGTTGTTATCTATCAGGATATAGATAGTAAATCATATATCGCTAAGATTCAGCGGCCATGCTGCCGCTAGATTTAAAATTGATCCGCCCCCAGATTTAATGTTGTCAATTAGTAATAGGCGTTAAAACGTAACAATAGTCGCCATCCGGCGTAAGGATTATCCGGTTAAACCCTTCCGTGGTTAGATTTCTGATAACACCTCCCTGCCCTTAATCGCCGAATTATGCAATGAGAACGCCATAATGTTCTCACACGCCCATTAAAACGGACACACAGTGTCTGCTTCTCTCTTCTGTCACGCGCACTATCCCGCCGACACCAACCCATTCGCGGCTCAAGTTGTCAACTACGTTATCCCAAAGCAGCATATTCATATTTAAACTAAATTCGTTGTTGCGACGTTTCGTACCTTTTCATTTGAGCTGCCTTGTATATTTTTTTGTGTATAGCAAGTATAAGCCTCGTGAAATATTTATATATATATATATATATATATATATATAACATTTACACGCTTATCGTATACTCAATTATTTTTAATCAAGACGTCTCTTAATATATATATATATATATATATATATATATATATGAACCCAACCCCTCACAAAAGAAAGTGGTCTAGCGTCGGAGAGAAACCGGGAGCGCAATAGGCATTCTCAAATGGAATGTCCCGTCTCGAACAAAGTACGCAGCGATTCTGAATTGTAGAACACGAGGTCGTGAGAGCTGGAGCAGCGACTGGCTCATTCAAAGGCGGTACACGCGTTGCCATGGTCTCTTCGCTGCGTCTTTGTCATCGCTTTCTGCAGCAGAAGCAGCGGCGGCGGACCCGATTGACGGTCTACGGTGAACTCGTGTATCTGGTAGCTCATTCCAGGTTGCTGTTGTCCTTGATCTTCTTGTCGTGCGCATCGTCCGAAACAAGAAAACATAGAGCGACTAAGAGATAGAGCAGAACAGACTATCATCTATGGCTATCCTGTTCCATCGGGTGCTTTAATTCACTCCACTCGTCACAGCCTGGGATTCTTTCAAGTACTATATATATATATCTATCGTGGGTCTCTTTCTGCCTCACTCTCTCTTTATTTTTTTCAGCGTTTTGTTTTCTAAATTGTTCTTCCGGATCTCTTCTCATTCTCCGCGGTTTCTTCTTCATTTTCTTCTGCTTTCTCTCAGTTGACAGCAAGACACTCATAGGCAGTCCTGATCACTAGGTGACTTGTCCTGCATAGACAGCTGCGCCGCTAACGCCGCCGCCGACAGGAAATGACCGGGATGTCTTCGAGTGCGGCGGAGGTAGCGGAGCTAAAAAAAAAGCTAAGACGAAGCCCGGTACCGGCGTAGACGACTGTCGATGAGTGTTGAAAGTCTTATCGGTTTGATTTGAGTTGACTCATTGGCAAAATAAGCGGTCCGCGTCCTGAGTCATGCGTCGTTGACATGCGTTCGTTTGGTTTTAGTTTTTGGTTGTTTTTTTCACGATATTTACGACACAACGTACGACGAGCCGTACACTCGCCGTACTCACAATGCAAATGCAAGCCGGCAAGTGGGGGAAAAAGCTATTCCCGCCTGACAATGCTATGCACACCATATATGGCTTTTTACTACCGCGTATTCGTATAAGCGTGCACATATATATATATATATATATATATATATATATATATATACCCCATATTATAAATTATTTAATAATTTAAAAAAATAAAAATAAAACACGGACAAAAACTACATCATGAGACCCTGAATATATATATATATATATATATATATGCTGTACTGTTTCCCTCGTAGTAGATTGCGCTAAGAGGAGCAAAGTCATAGAAATCTAGGTGCGTGAAAAGTAACAAGTACAGTCATAGTAGGACATAACATAAGGGCTTTGCATTCGCGGAAGCGACCAGTTCTCCGTATAGAGATGGTAATCTCCTGCTGCACTGCCTAGCCGTCTCACGCTTCGAGACCTGCTCTAGGAGATCGTCAGGCTCGAAATAGAGTAGTGGCTTGCTAGAAATCTAGAAATCAGGCTCAGACGAGGTTTGTCTTCCATAATGCACACCATGATTCATCATGACATGCTTCGCAATGCCGGCAATGCAATACCGTATCTTTAAGGCAACCGATCACCTATAGTGCTCGGTGGTAACTAATCATTGACAAAGAACTGAGCAATAGCTATACGTACATTAAATGTGTTGTGAACGGACGCAACTAAGTAATCTCTGAATGCATAATAGAGCTAATTATTTGTGGCTAAGGCCAGACCCAGAGTGCTTTAGCGCCGCGACTGATATTTAGGTGTATACTGCCATCGTATACAATATATTAAGACGCGCCAAGACGTTACATGCATAGTCTAAAGTTAGAGAAGGCCGTACCATATACATACATAATATGTTTATAATGACACAACGTATATACTTGTGTTTACAGCCCAGTGGCTGCGAAAAACAATGTTTTAGTAGCACAAACAGTGAAATCGGCCACTCTCGACTGCAGCACTCATGTCGTCGGTAAAATTTGCCAACTCCATACTATCGCATTAATCTGGCCGCTTTGATTCATATTTAGAGATTTGCAAAATTAAGTAACCTATGATTTGCAAAACATGTGTAACCTAAGTATTATCCGGTAGAAGATTACTGGATGCCATCACATTGTATCTACGTATACCCAATGCATACACCACGCGCATACGTAACTGATCTACGTTTTCCAGTTGAAAAAATATAGCAGCAGTCAACGCAGGAGAAACTCCGAGTCAACGAAGGAGAATATTTTAACTCAAGCAGGGTTCAATCTTACGCACACTAATGCCCCAGTTGTTTATGATGTCCCGGACTTTGGTCGCTGATTCCATCACTGCAATAAAAAAACGTCAGGCAAAATCTACTTTCAAACATGATCGCTTTATTTCGGGTTTTCACACGTGAATATATTGACGTTAACATACTGTCATGTCATCACTATTCAAGTATTGCTCGCTCGAAGCGTTTTAGAAGTGGCAGCCTAACGCAGTATTTCGTTTTGAGGAGCAAAGAGATTGGTGGCATTGATACTTTTTTGCTTCAAACACACGAGACCATAAGGGAAGGATGTTCCGTTTTCTTTGCTCTCAGTCGTAGCAGGCCTTATATTAACAGTAGTAGTAGTAGTAAGTAGCAGTAGTAGTAAAGTAATAGTAATATTACCTGTGCTGAACCTTTCGAACGATCCGCTAAACTAACAATGTTCCAGGCCGGTGCACCAGTCAGAACAGAAGCCTCTTGGTTCGTCCCATAGATGGATATTCGTCGAGTCAACGTTTCAAAGAGGCCCCAGTGGCACAGTGGTCACCGCTCGCGCCCCGTCTTGTCTTATTTCCATCCTAGCCGAGCTAAGCAAGCGGAGGGTTGTTAAAAACTCACTCTCAGCCTCCAGCCTCGTGATTCTTTGGCGCACTTCGTAGGCTGGATGGATGCTGCCAATACAGTTTGTTTCTTATCAGCATTCGATCGGCATTGCCTTTTCGTAGGCGAGTTTTGGACGAGCCATGCACGAATCCTACGTAGAGCTTGAACATCAACAGTACTCGTCTCTGGTTGGTTTTTTGGTTCATAATCGTGGACCCCATGTCGTTGCGACCTGGCGCAAACGTTGTTGCCCTGTTACTGCAACCTGTTGTTGTTATTGTTGTTGTTGTTGTTGCCGTTGTTGGTTATTGACAGATACAAAAACAAGCACGATCTCGGGAATCGCTAAACACACAAGTGCCCGTATACCTACCTACACGTCGCACATACATCGATCCACCCCCACCTCTCCGTTCCCCTTCGTCCTGTGTCCTTCTTATTCCTTATTTATGTCTCTCTTTCATCGCTCCCTTTATCGTTCTTCGACGAGTCTGTGAATTTGTATATGTGGGCTTTGCTATCGACGTGGTTTGTGGTTGTTTTATCAAGTCTTGCCTGTTGTTATTGCTCGTAGTTGTTGTTTTCGTTGCTGTTAACGAGTTTCACCATTTTATTCACAACAGAGCAGCAAGAGCTGAGCAGCTGACAGCTGAGCCTACGACTCTCAGTGGCTCTTGATGCTGAGGCCGCGGCCGCACTCTCAACACGCAGCACCAGCATCAGGAACCACAACTACAACAACACAACAACAAAACCCAACAATAACAACCACAGCAACAACAACAACCACAACTGCAACAACCCCAACAACCACAACAACAACCGCAACAACCCCAACAACCACAACAAAAACCCCAACAACAACAATAACAACCCCAACAACAACAATAAAAACACAGCAACAACAATCACAACAACAACCACAGCAACAACAACAACCCCAACAACAACCACAACAGCACTGTTCAATGTCGTGGGGCCACAAACATTGACACTGTAACCGAACCGAGACAGCAGAGGACCTTTTCCCCGCCAGCTGCCTGACGACACACCACCAAACAGCGGCTGGCGGCTGCTCGAAATTGATGATGATGATGTGGTGGATCAAAGACGACCACCAAAGCTACGACGGTTACTCTTTCTGTTCCTTCAGTAGCTACTTCTACTACGGTGGAACTTTTATTAACTAGTAATACTAATACTACTACTGCTGCTAGTGAAAAGATTGCCTTTTACTACTAGTATATGGCTATGCAGTGGATCTTGGACTTGGTGCCACCCAGCGATGCCAGCCTAGAGGAAAAGCCAGAAGATGAAGAAGAAGAAGAAGCCAACAGGAACGGGCGATTTCATCGACCATCGACCATTGGCCGTTGGCGGCATCCCGTCGAACAGGCGGAACAGACAAGGAAAAGAGAAGAAAAGGAAAGGAAAGAGAACGAAAAGTAGACCTTTTCCGCTTCGCCTCCTGGTCTGTCCTCTGGCCCGAGGACGAAGCGGGCAGAGAAGATGGTGCTCAGCGAGCACGGCAAGAGCATGGCTTTTGTCTCCAGCTTGTGGCAGCGCACACAACGGCGCAGCATCCGACAGAGGGAAAGATGATTCAGATCAGATATGTATAGATTATTTTGCATATTCGTTATGTATACATATGTATGTATATATATATATATATATATATGGAGAGTGAATAGAGAAACAACTACATGGACCTAACGTGGAGTGGCGCTCCCTCCTGGCGGCGAGCCGTGGGCACCCCCACAACAGCGTTAGGGTCGTAGTCTCACCGCGTTCTTCGGGGTATTTGTCGTCACGGCCTAGCGTGTCCGTAATCGTCTCGATCTGCAGGACGGTCCTGCGACCATGGCAAATGCGCGCGAAGCTAAGCAAAACGCTTTGATTCCACTGATAGGACACAAACACTGAGTTGGCCGGCGACAGGCCAGCAGCAGTGGTCCACAATCGTCGCACTGAAGGAGACTGCTGCAGCACCGATCAGCATTACGTATGAATAGATCAGCATGTACTCTGGATGAATCAATGGTACAACATTCGATACACTTCCCGCCCGTAGTATATCGGTTGTCTGTCGTTTCTGTGTAAAGAGAGTCGCTTCTCTAGAACATATTCCTATGTCCATCGTTGTCGTCAATCATGATCCCAAGCGTTAATTCCTTCTACCATTTTTTAAATCGAAACTGTAATACAAATTCCACCGTTGTCCTTAAACTGCGTAAACAAAAAAAGACAACCTAACGTCGCAAAACTAAATCTCTTTCGATGCAAGATGCTGCGTGCACGTCGTAAGAACCCTAAAAAACAATGCAATAAGAACGTCGGCACTGCATGAAATGAGAAGACACATAAATGAGAAAAATAGCTCTTGTTCCGCAACGTATCACTGTCGGGTGCATACACGTTTACAAGCGGCAGTACGGTATTTCTCACCGTTGATTTATCTTAAACTTGACGCGCGGGTCTACTGAAAAACTGAGCTACATCCGATTACGGCAGCAACTGAAGTTACGGTTCCCATTTCGTTGGCTTTAACTGCTGCCTGATTGACCGTAGCGGAGATTTAAGTAGAGGTCTCCGGCGCCTTTAAAAGGTCTCTGATGTCTCCGACAACCTCTCTGAATATCTTGTCCGCAACCTTCATGTAGTTGACGAGCTGGCTATATTTGTAATCAATCTTGAGCTTCGGCATCGTCAACACTACCTTCCCACCACGTGCGGTGTTTAACGTTTTTTCTTCATAACATAGGATATCTCGGCGACGGCCGTTGTAGCTAGGACCTCACTCATCGATGTGTTTAGCGTCATCTTTACGAACAGCGACAACCATATAATCTACGGTCCCCTTGTGCGGAATCTTAACTATTTTAGTTTTATCCGTTCGGTATTATTAAACATGCATCTACGAATTAGTACTTACACAACATTCAACATTCTAAACACTAGAGACAAAAAGTTAGGTTTATTATACGGATGATGATCTTTTAAAGTTTGATTGCGCGGAAATATAAAAAATAAATAAATAGAGAGAAAAAACGGAAAATTTGGTTATATGTTAGGCAAATGCTTCGGTATCACTTAAAAAATATTGTAAGAATTACATTTTAATTAACATTAACAAAAGGGAAATAAAGCCACGTGAGTTACTGTATAGGAGGGTAAAGTGCTCGTGGGCTTTATTTTTGGTATTGTTCAATATATTAGTGTATAAACACATCACGTCCTTATATGAATACATTCCAAATATATATATATATATATATATATATATATACTACCCAATTTATTTATAACCATAAGCTTATCGGTGGCGTACTTTTGACCTTATACTGAATACAGTCTGACTAAATGAGTTCATACACACATACAGTTTCGCGTGCCAGCGATAAGTTGAAATTGTGATACAAAAATTATTCTGCCAGTTGAAGCATTACCGGCCCGCGCGCTATGAACACAGCAACGACTGTGGCTTCGATTCCTGGACCATGTGGCACCTTCGAGGGCTGGCATTCGTTGACCTAGCTATTTAGGGGTTACATACGAAAGCCAATGGCGTCGAAATCAGGCCATCATGTGTCATCTCGACTTTTAACCCACAACTCCTAGCAGGCAACTATATCGGTCATAGGGCCAATTGCACCCTGTCGAAGAAATGGCAAGGAATTGCGAGCCTAAGAGGGTGGGAAGTAATCCAGGTTTAGTAGGTTTACAAGTCCCACACTACTCATCTAGGCTTACCCGCTGCCAGCACGACGCGGGTACTATAGGTGTTCCCGAAAGCCTACCCTTATAATAGAGGGGTAATACTTTGAACGATCGCGAACACCCGTCAGTATATTTCTGTTCTAGCAGGCTATACATCTGCAAATTCGGTAGCGGCAGAATAATACCCCCTTTGCAGTGAACGTCCACGCGTGTTCCGTTCCTAACTTGGCAACGCACAAATACTAGAGTCTTGTCCATCCCTACTGCAAGAGTTGAGAAACATGAGCACAAAAATGCTACACAAATTCATAGGTATGTGTAAATATATATGCCATATATTTTTTACAACAAACAAAAAGGTGACCTTGATTCTTACGTGTACGTTACAGGGCACGTGGTAAGGACAGCGCACAATTATAAACGTTATCCACCAGTCAAATTTAGAGCCTCGAAACTACATGAAATGTGCAGCGAGTTTTTATTTCTAAAAAAAAGTTTTTTTTTCTTTAATCAGCAACGTAATCAGGATCGGTATCTACATATTTAAACGTCGGTATATGGTACTTTCCATGGTGAATGAAAAACATAAATGCTTAACCTGCTTTAACCTTGACGTGCAGCTTTATTTAAAATGTTATCCCATTTGTCACGACGGCGGCAATTGCAGATGTGGTTCCCGTTTCGTCGACTTCAACTACTGCTTGATGGACCACTTCTGACACTTAAATCTTGCTGCTCGACGCCTTAAGAAAGTCTTCGAAGTCACCCCTTCGCAAATCATGTTCGCAATCAGGACCGTCATGGTTCATTATTTTCTTTCTAGTGTCACGAGCGAGCAATCACGTATACATTAGAGCATAGCGATGATGCTTTTAGCTAGCCATACCGCGCATTAATTACTATATTATACGACAAGTTTTTTTTTCGTTGTACATCGTCTGCCTACAATTTGTTCATAGCTATAACTGTCCAAAGTAAATGGCTTCCTAGAAGTCTATTCGTTCGTTTCGTTGCAGCAAGAGGGCAGATTAGCTAGAGCTTAACTAGTCTGCAAGAAATCGTTTGCTTCGATATTTTGCTGACTAGTTGTTTTGCTGCACTGAGTTTCGCTACCAACGTATATGAGCTAAACACGTAATATTCCGAAAAAAAAACTACAATTATTTTTACAGTGTTGTTTATACGCTAATATTCGCTAATTAAACGGATTTTTTATGCAACAATAACAAAGCTTATGTTCGGAAAGATAAGTCGTACCTCTTAAGTGTTAATAAACACCGCTTACACCAATACCCAAGTAATGGCACAACTATATATATATATATATATATATATAAAGCTGACCTACCTGTTGGATTCCGTTTCGCACACAAACTTTTCTCTGGTTCCTATTGTAACAGCCCTATGTTAGTGAAGAAGCACCTCCAGCGCAACATTTTAAATATTCTGTATGCGGATTCACCGTATAACATCGTGGTCCTGTTCAAGAGTTTGAGAGCTTCTTTGTCTACGAAGAAACAGGCCGATCGCACGCACCACAGTGTGTATTGTTCTTGACAACGATTCACAAAAAACACCAATTATAAAGCACACATACATCTAACGTAAGCACAAACACACCGTAAACCATCGTTCACACAGTCGACATAAAAAAGGACACCTATCCATCCATTCACGTTGGAGCACAACAGACATTCACGCACCGGCACGCTCACCTGTGACCACCACATGACTTGGACGTGACGATCTAAGAAAATAAACACACTTATTCACGTAATCCGGAGTGGCTGAAAGACGTAGCATTTCCAGGTGGAAGACGACGACGACGATGACGTCGGTTTCCATTTCCAAGCACCTGCATGTCCGTTCATTGTCACGCACCGTATATCCGTTACGTTAGTAACACGTTATTCCATTAACGCATAACGTGTACACGGGGTTGATCATTGTTGACCGTTTGTCGCACGTTAGTAACAATCAATGGCTCTGGTCGAAGGACTTCTAGACCGCCTAGAATGGTGCACTAGGCCTGCAAAGATGATGATCTGATTAATTGCATGATTGATTAGCCGAGCAGGTACTAAAGAATGTGCCATATCACGGGTTATACAAACTGCAGCTTTTGCATATCGTTGCAGAGGCCAGCCACAGTTGCAGCAACACTTCGTAGTACCTCAATGAAACCTCCACGAAGAGGTCGTGCGCAAGAAGCTCACACGTAGCAGTTATATTGTGTGTCAACCTGTCTAGTCAGTAATTGTTACAGCTTGTTCTTATCGGCATTTAGAAGCAGTTCTTGTTGTTGCTGTGTTTATGTTGTTGTTGTTGTTGTTGTTGCGGCTGCTGCTCTTGTATTGTTGCTGCTGTTGTCTTTGTTGATGTTCTTGCTGTTCCTGCTGCAGCTGCGTCCTGCGAGTGCGAGGTCGATCGTTGTCGAATGATGTACGCCAAGGACGCCAAATGTTAGCCGACTAGAAAACGGCGGGGAACCTTCATGCATAAGGTACCGCAATACCTCTGCGTGCTTGTTTCGTTTGCTCACTTTCCGTAGGTGTAGCATACTTATGTCATTTGGTGATTGACGACGCCAACGACGACGTCAAGCATGTTGTTGTTTTTTGTCCACCACCGTACAAGACACATTGTTAATTTTTTTGTCCACCACCGTACAAGTGGTGTGTATGCGTGTATCCACGTACACAGTACCTATTCATCATCCATCTAAAGGAAAGGGCGAATCACCGGTAAAGGGCCAATAACGATGGCTACCGAGCAGAGGAGGCGGAGACTGTATGAACCGGTGAACGGTTCGACGAACGACGATCAGCGGCGACCTACCCGGACCCAACGTCTTCGAGCGTCTGCCGGCGGCAGGCCGACTGAAGATGTCGAGGCGGACTTGGGCCCGCTCAGACTCCGTTCATCCTCCAAGGCCTCCTCCGGCAGCAAGCACGTGGTACTGTCACTATTACTACTACTACTACTTACTACGGCTACTACAACTATTTCCCTTCCTCCTAGAGGAAAAAGCGAGGGTCGAAAGCTCGGGGAAAGGGAGACAAATTAGTGGTCGTGACGGTGGAGAACCGCGATGCCAGAGCTGAGACAGCAGAGGGAAAAGCAGAACACTGCGGCAGGACTACTGCGCTGGCTGCTGGCTACGAGGGATGCCGGGGGGGAAGCCGGAAGCTCGTCCGAGGGAAAGAGGAGAATAAATCCCCAAAGCCGGGGGGCGTTCGCCACCCTAAGGAACCTGCGTTTGCCGGCTACCCTGCTGGGTGGGGTGGGGTGGGTGTGGTGTGGTGGACTGGGCTGATGTAGTTCGTGTGGAGACGGCGTAACGCAGCAACCCGGTGGCGTAGAAGACGCTCTAGAGCCGCCATGCTGCTGACGTTAGCAACCGCGCGCAGTGGCCTGTGGGGTCTCCGGAGGGCTGTTTTGTCAGCTAGGTGTATGGATAGATAGATAGATAGATAGATGGGTAGATACGTAAGGTCAGGCAGCATATTATACGAATACAGGCATCGATGCCCTCAGAACGCTGCCGCAGACCGCAGGCGTTTCAGAGACACACAAGGGTGGACGGGCAACCGTGTCAGCTAGGTGGCGTAATGATCGTGGCCATAATAAACTATCCGAAAAGTACTGAATATTCTGCTGTATTGAGTGTGTGCGCAAGGTGTATGGAAGCCGCGTTTTGCGTTGCTTCGTCCCTTGTGGCAGACTGTGGCTACGCTTTGCTGCCATATTGCTTTACAACTGCTGATCTAGTAGAGTTTGCAACAATGAGCGTACTCTCAACGAGATCTTGGGTTGTTAGCGCTAATGATCTGAAGGAAATGTCTGGTTATTGATGGCGTCGCCATGATGACATGACGTTGGCATGCTAGTAACCTTGGCGGCAGGTGTACATGACGACACTGAAGTAGGTTGTAGAAATGTTGAATCCGACCAGACGACCTGGGAAGATGGCCAGCACATGTACACAAGGTACATTTGTTTGACTCATGCATTCCACCAGATTGGCGATCAACGATTTGCCTGTTCGGCTCGCAGACGTACGCTACCGATCATGTAGCGAGCTGGCAGATGCTTTGGCGCTCTCTGCATTTTTCGCCCGGTGGGGCGGTCGCTGAAATTTTCAAATTGTATCTAATGACAATATTATATTTATAAGTATCTGCCATTGTAAAATACAAAAAAAATAAGATATCTAATATATATATATATATACATGTAAATATATTATATATATATATATTTATAGACACGGGACATAGCCTTTTCTGCAAAAGACCCTTAATGGTTAAATTGTTTGAATTGTGTCCATTATGAAATTTCACTCTATGAGGAATTACTGAATTTACATAAATTTGCCGTTTGAGAGACGGTCCCATAAATATATAATATATATATATATATATATATATATATATATATATATATATATATATATACGCCTGAGAGAACGGGTAGACTCTCTGCAGTGATCTTATAACGATTATAACAGTTAATTCATTGTGATGTATGATTTGCCAAAAGCGGTTGGGAAAATCAAAGTTTTAGATGCCGGTTCAAAACCTTCGTAAAATGCCTACAGAGTGCCTGGTCGAAGCTGTGAACGAAGGTAGACTGGCCGACATTCATACGCAAGTAGCATCAACATAAGCAACAACTCGAGGCTCAAACCTCGGCCAATGCTGCCAGAGCCTGGTTGCAGGTTTGCACCCTTTGTGTCTCTTGGCACGCTGTTGGTCGATACGATAGCCAGTCCTGGCTGTGTGGGGGGATAAGGCGAAGGCTGCGTCTGCGTCTCTGCTATGTATGTGGGGATAGGGTGACCGTTCAGGCCTACCATGGCTTTTCTTGTGCACTTAGTGTCAGTCTTCCACGCACGTCAAGCAGCAATCAATTCAATGACACCTTTAGTCAGACCTTGGGGTCTGCTGGCTTGCCTTAGTACTCAGGCGAAGCCAAGACGACGCCAGGAGGCTAGATGGATGAACTCTCACATGCTAGTGTAGGATGCGGCCGTAACTGGCTCATTCTATTTTCTTTGCCTCCTACTATCGATTGTGCGATGACAGGCCATGGCAGCTGAGTTGGCCGAAGCCAACGAGTGCAGGAGAAGTGAGTGGTAAGTATATCAATATCCTTAAGACTTTACCCTTTAGCCCCGCGGCATGGTCCGGCTGAAAAAGTAGAGAAAAAGTTAGAAACAATGCTGTAGAGTAGTGTTCTGCTAGCCAACAGTAGAAAAAAAGTGGTGTTGGTGATGCCTAGATCCCCGCCTTTAACAAACTTTGACGAAATCGCGAAGGTGGTGCCACAAGAGTACCACAAAGGCGATAGTGGAAAAATCTCAGCTAGGTGTATAAGCTTAATAATTCATGTATATAACTTTGTTATGTTAGCACCTTGGAGTGAGCAATTATTTCCGCGTAATGTGTGGTCACGAGTTCACTAACCCCAAAAAATGCTTTAAACTGTTTAAGTCCTCTGCGAAAAAGACGTTGAGACATGCAGCACGGTGGATACCTAGCGTACATTTAGATAGCAGACCTCCAGTTTTGCCAAGGGCTTTTCTTGAGCTAGATGAAGCCAAACCACCTCAATCTCATATGAAGTCAGTGCTAAATTTAGGTATAGAGGAATAGAGCGACGGTTACCTCCAGCAAGTGTTTTTGTGCTGTGACCCTATAAAAAGCTTCTCTTCACTTACTATAGATATTCGTTTATCATTACATGGGTCAATAAGGTCTTGCCCAGCGGTATATTTATAATGTCTGCACTTACTCCCGACTAAATCGGTCTAACGTTAGAAAGATCTCGGTATTTTGTTTATCACAAAGTATGAAACAATCTGGGGTATATCCTGTGCATTAAAGACATCTCAAATAGCTGCGTAAGTGCGCCGTCAGTCTCGTGAATGGTACAGGTATAACGCACCCAGCTTTGCGAGTATCTCCGCTATGCTCCCATAAGTAGTGTTAGCTCTATATGACTTTTATATTCTAATTTAGCATTTATGATTGATCGTTGTAGAAGCGACTTCCTCTGGCAACCAGTAAGGTCATCTGAGAACGGCCTATAAAAGCAAACATATATAGCGACAAAATAAGCTTAGCAATTGCGATATAGCCGGCTGATTGTTAGGATTTTACAAGAAATTATTTATTGTTCGGCAGTATCAGCGTGATGTCACGCGGACAAGAAAGGGGAAACGCTTTAAACTCGAAGCACCGATATATTAACCTCGCAAATTCGACGCTCTCTCTATTTCTGTCTCTCTGTGTATATATATATATATATATATATATATATATATATATATATATGTATAAGGTTTAAATTGTGCATCTACATATAAGATCGGGGCGCTCTATGAGTCAAGCACTTTAATCTTCTGAATGATGCCAACACGACATTTTGTAACGATGTTCTGTCAAGATGTATGGCGAACAACTGGACAAGCAGCGCCTAAAGACTGGCTATGGCACACTTGAAACGCCGATTTAGCGGGTTCATAAAGCCGTTTTTAAAGTTGAAAGTGTTTCCCACAGTCAGCAAAAGAGCGTGCCCAAATTGGACAAAAGGGTGACTAGGAGAACACTTTATTTAGCCACCTGTTAGATAAAAGTGCTTCTTAAAAGCCCGCCTGAGCTTATTTATAGATGAAAAAGTGCACACTATATTGGCAGTAAAAAGCAAATTTAATGCCACACTGTCATCTACTTCATCTCGATTTATGTATCAATGTTTTTATTCAGGAAAATAAAACGTGCAGGGTCCCAAAATGACTCAATCTATAAGCAATACTTGTGGAATGTTGGCATATAGTTTAGCTTTTTTCACTATATTCTACGTCCCTATAGGATAGGGTGAAATAGAAGATGCTTTCATTTTAAAATTAGGGCAGCCGTGTGACAAGCGTGTATGGTGACTATACCTATATATGTAAATGTAAAGCATTTTCTAGGTTCACATAAAAATGAGTACAGTTTAACCATTTAATTCACAAAGTAGCCACTAAAAATTCTAGTGTTTATTTCTAGTTGTAATAGGCTGCAAAAATCCAAAGTGTGCCCTCAGCAGGCAAGGTGATGCTCACTGTCTCTTTCGAAGTCCAAAATCTGACAGTTGTTAATTTCCTCGGGCATGAAAAATGGGCATCAGATTGAGATCAGATCGTGCCGCCATAAGACTTCCATTCAGTTTGGCCCGTCAAAAGAAAGGCGCTTCAATTTAGACAACGAACTAAAGAACACCGTGGAGGACTGGCCCTTGTCACACTCCATGAACTCTGGGAACAGGAAGTCCTTCGGATCGTGAAGCAATGGCATAGTTGTACTTAAGCCGTTGGTGGTTACTTCTGAATAAAGACTTTAATTATGCCCAAAGTGTCGTACCTTTGCATTTGACCTTATGTCAGCACATCTATTGACGCTTGTAATAAAATGTAAGGTTACAGCGCCTCGGCATTTGTTCCCCTTGTCCTCATCGCGTACTTGTGTTGGACATGTATAGGCTTTCTTTAGCTCTGATAGAAGTGTAGTACAAATCCCAATTAAGTGCACATGTATGCATCTGTTTGCACAACTAGAAATTGAAAAATATATTTTTAAACTGTGATACTGCAAATAATATGTATAACTATTTTGTTTATCAGATAGACGCTGTGATTCATGCATTCATTCCCAAACGCAGCGGCAAGTCGAAAAATTAAGCTAGGCCTTGTGAAAATATCTTTAACCTAAAATCACTTATTCCGGTATGCGACCATACTGCATAAGATAAGCGAAAGACTTCGGAAACTGGAAGGACCCAATCTCGATTTTAGAGATTCTTAGTCATTTTTAGGTATGCCAATAAGCGGTTAAAGAAAAAGAGGATATAACGGCACTAAGAACAAGCAATGCGTTTATTACCCATGATACTCCAAAGCTTACGTTTTTAAAGCTAGTCCAAGCAAGTCCAACGCAAGCACTTACTCTCTCCCCGCCAACATCATCAAGGTGTCTGTACTTATTGGTATTAAAATATAAGATCTTAAAGAAAACAAACGGATTCCCTTCTAAATGCAGCGTTATTCTAGACCTTATATTTTCATTATTTCACAAAAAAAGTGGCACATGTTATAACAGAGCCACTCTCGTCAATGCATGCCAGGTACTATCAAAATGGCATTGTGCGAGATTTATTTTGACAAATTGTAGTTACGCCTATACAAAAAAAGAAGCGAAAGACAAATGTTGATACTTATGGATTATACATTTTTTTAGTTAGCTTTCTGCAGCCTGAGGGAGTGCTTGAGGAGCAGCAACGTGGCCTTACTTAGGACAAATGCACAGTAACGCAACTAGTTGAAATTTTATTTTTATTACCATTTATATTAACAAAAAATGCATTTGATAGAATCTGTTTTGATTTTTTAAACCCCTTGACAGTATGAACCGTTTTTAATTTTTACAAAAACTGCTTGATATTAATATACACAACACTGGCTCATGAATATTAAGTTAGATAAACAACCAAACGTTCTGTGTCTGGATTTTAAACTTTATGGGCTATTTGGGCAAAAAACAGAGGAAACTAATTCAGAGAACAATTAACTCTGTTTCCGATTGGGGCACCAAAAATCATATTATTATATCGATCTTTAAATGCGCCGTTTTGTGTCTGATGGAGGACCACATTTACAAATTTTTTTTTTGTTCTGGGAGGTTGCGGGAATGCATGATGCACATGCGCCACTAGCAGCCTGCGTGACTAGTGTGAGACTCGCAAACCCACTAAACCCGGATTCCTCCCCACCCCCCCAAGCTCGGTATTACTTTGGCATTACTTCGAAGCCGTGGGAGAGGCGTCTCTGCCGTTCTCCTTCAATCAGCTCTATCCCTGACTATCATCCCGCATGTCTACCTGCGGTTGGATAGGGGGATGCCATTTTGTAATCCGTCCTGTGAGGGTGCGTCGAGACCATGAGAGCCGGCTGCTCCCCACCCCCTCCCCCTCCCTCGGCTCCTTGTCTCGACCACTCTCCCGAGAGACCCGCTCAAACCTCTCCCGCCTGGCCGTTTCCTTGGCTGTCTTGAGTGTTAAAACGGCGTCGAACAAGTTTGTCGCCTCCCTCCATGCCTCCGCCGAAATCATCATATGGGCGACCACCTCCTTGATGGGTCGGCCTCTCACAGCGGTTGGCGCTGCGTCCCGTGCTTCCCTGAGGGCATCACACCGCAGAACAGTATGCTCTACGTTGTCCGTTTCTCCAGAGTCGCACACTACGCAGATATCGCTGATGGCCTTCTTGATCCTTGACATGTAGCTCTGGAACTGGCCGTGTCCGGTCAGAACCTGAGTCGTTTAGTAGGAAAGCTCCCCGTATCGGCGGTCATACCATACCCTGAGGTCCAGCATCAGACACTTGGTCCAGCTCCCGTGGTCACACCGGGTCTTACCTGCGCCCATTCCTCATGCCAGGCCGATATGGTGGTACTCCTGGCCCTAGTGAGATCCAAACCTTCGTCCAGATACATTTTACTTCGTTCAGCCACTAGGAGGTCCCATGGCAGCATCTTGGCTAGGACCAGGAGAGCTTCGGTCGAGACTGTTCGATACGCCCGGCTTACCCCGTTGGGTCGACCTTAGTGCCCCCCTATTTTTCGCCGTTCGCATTGCCATGTCCCCCCAGACTAGGGCTGCGTATAGCGCCGTTGACTCGGCCCCACCGACCCTAGACGCGCCAAGTTCAGGGAAACCCTTTGGGCCTTTTCGTCCACGTACTTCACGTGTGCCGATCCGGTCAGCCCAGTGTCTAGCATGACCCCAAGGTACTTTACCTTCTTTCTGATTTTTATCGGGTAGCCCGCTATCACGAGGTTAATGCCGGTCGTCCTCTTTCTGCCTGTTAGGTACATCGCCTCCGTCTTGTCGGGCGCCAGTTTCAAGTGATGGGACTCCATCCACTCGGACACCATTGACAAGGCCTCATTGGCGGCGCTCTCCACATTTACAAACTTAATGGAGAAGAGACACCCAGGGCAAACAACATTCGCCAACTTGGGATAATGGTAATACCGGACCTGAAGTTAACTATTTACACTACGCAATAAACTATTCAATCTGCTAATCTTATAAGTATTACGATATTTCGTTGTTTTATTATTGAATTCCCATTGTGTACGTCTGCCGTTACAATACTATTGCAGCTCATAAGTTTACTTATAACTATGAAATTTAGCGCCCGTATTTGAAGAAACATACTGATGCAATTAAAAAGTTTAGTCCAATTTCCTTTGACGTGTTGCGTTAAAATGATGATTTGAATATTTGCAACACCAATCTGCGCAGTACTCAAATCATATCGTCAAAAACAATTGCACTATCTGATCGAATCAATAAAACGGCAAAGATTACCATGCATATATAGAAACCTACCGTATTTTCACATTTAATGTAGGTCTTATGACGCAATATGGCACCAATATGCATTTAAGGTGAAGGTCAAAAGAAAAGGCCGATGGAGTCCAATCGTTGCTAATGAAGGGACTCGCTAATTAACTGTAGCCGGGCACGCTCACGGCACCAATGTGTATCTGCTTGGTTTATACACACAACTAAGAAATACCCTTTGTCATTCCAGTTCATGAATTTGCGTATATGTTCAATATAACAAGGACAGTGAAGGCGTCAAAATGCTCAGCCGGCCGCTGCGGTGTGCACCAACCTGAAAGCGACTATACTTCATGCAAGTCTCGAGACAAGTCTACGAAGAAGACGACGACAACCACAACAGCAGGGAACCTTGCGTGCAGATTGCCGCTTCCTCAGAAAACCCATTTCCACTTCAACAACCGCAACATCTCTCTGCCTCCCTCTCCTTTTCCCCTTCAGATGTTGGCCTTCAGGAAAAAGCCACAGGTCAAAACGAACAGTTCCCTTTGAAAAGCCTTTTGCAAATTGAACCGTCGCAGTGCCCTGTTTTGTCTTTGTGAAGTGCTCTCTCTAGGCAGCCAAGCAGGATTTAGCAAGCAATGGTCTTCGATCGCTCTGCACGAGAGATTCTTTTCTCACGATCTAGTCTTCTTTGCCTAAACAAAATTTCTCCCCGGCGATAACTCGTCTCAGTTCCGTGGCTGGAGACTTCTTTAGTTGGGATGCGTTTTGACAAAATCACTCGTTTGTCAGATGGTCTATGCCGATAGGCTGCACCTTATTCATCTTTATTAATATAATAGGCAGGTACGTCCAGGGTAGCTGTGAATAGGAAACATAAGCGCTTACACATTGGGATGGCCGCTCGGCGGTCCATCTCCTTCAAAGAGCTCTTTGTAGGAGTAGTGATTATTAGCCTGTCGTTACACGACTCTGTTTTACCCGAAGTAATTTGTACACCAAAATCAGCTGTCGACTCGCTTATTACTAGTAGTATATATATCATGCATCACGGCATCGTTTTAGAGAGCCTTTATTTTATCCAATCTTGTGCAAGATGTATCCAGTCAGTTATCATACGAAAATCAAATGACTATCATTATTATTACGCCAAATGTAAAGGCATGCCAACTTTTGGATGACGTTAGACTTGGGCCCAGTAGCTTAGCTTTTATCCACCTAAACGCGGGGACTGGAGGGATAAAAAAAATCCGGTCATCTGGAGTTATTACATAATTTTTTAGAGGAAGAAGAGGGAGCCATATTTGATGCGGCAGGTGATTAGTGAAACATGGCTAAAGGATTGGGATCAGGCGTCTCACTCTATAAGTGGTTTCAAATTAGTTGCGTCGGGTAGAGGCCTGGAGAGATTAGGTGGTGGTGTCGGTATCTATGTGCGCTCTACCTGCATATCTTATCATCGCGCTGTGTTTGTAGTCCTGACGGCAATGTTCAGGCGGTACGTCTGCTTTTAAAACAACAGGACGGTCCTGAATGTTTTATTATAGGGTTTTATTCTCACCATGTATCTTGTAAAGACACCCTTCTGAATACCCTAGACGATATGTTGCCAACTTGTACCTCTACCCCTGTCATTGTCATGGGCAATGCTAATGTCAACCTCCTTTCGGTCCCGCAGCCTAGCGAATATACTTCATTCGTTTCCGCTAGAGACTTCTCTCTGGTAGTGGAGCGCATAGCCAGACCTGCATCTGGTACGTGCATAGACCATATTGCTATTTCCAATTGCTCAAGATTTACTACTGTCCAGCCGGCGGTTCTCGGTACTCTGCTTTTCTCTGATCACTAGCCGGTTTTAATAAATTTGTCTGGCAACTCGGTGGCTGCCAAACCGTTGGCCGAGCTGGCCCCAAGCCTAAGCCGAAGTCACAACAGGGCTTAAGATTGATACGTTCCTCTATCGGTTGCAAGATGTCTCGTGGTTAGCAGTTTATGATGCAGTAGACGTAAATTCGGCATTTAACGCTTTCAGTAGAATCCTTCTTCATAAATACGAAAAGACCTTTGATCTGGTGGACGTTTATGCTCTAAATAGTTCGTGCAAGGTGGGTCAATTTTCCTTTTCTCCAGGTTTACGGCGGCTGCGCCGTAGAGTTAATAAGATGTACCGCAGACATCGCAAGATAAATTCGGTAAATTCGAAAGCTTTCTATTTAAACAGTCGTCGCCGCTACCTCAGTGCAATTCGCGCTGCGAGGACAGCATTCTACCGAAATCGCTTTGCTTTCTTGCGTGATGATTCTTCTAAACTCTAAAGATGCATCAATGGAGTCTGTGGTAGGCGACATGATCCAGTGGAATTACCGTCCGCGTTACTAGTTGCCGCGGATCAAACATTAGATGATCCAGTAAAATGTGCAGACGAGCTAAACCGTCACTTTGCCACGCTAGGTATTACCACGGTCGCTCACCTCGAGAAGAACAGAGATATGGCCACCCTGCTTGACGAGGTATGAGAAAAAATGAAAATGTATTTTCACTCTCTTATTCCATGAGGTTCATGGTACCCTTCTCCGTCTGAAAGCAAGCTGGAGTCGAGGTGTCATCGGTGTACCTGCAAAATTATTGAAGCTAGCAGCTTCATCGATCGCAGGTCCGCTGACTGTCATTATAAATAGTTCGTTTGAGTCTGCAGCTTTCCATCACGTTTGAAAGATACGGCGGTGTTTTCCCTATTTAAGAAAAAGGGTGAGCGAAACCGCGCAGCCAACTATAGGCCGATCTCGGTCGTGGATTATATCTCAAAGGTCATCGAGAAACTGGTGCTGGTTAGGCTAAATGGATATTTAGAGACGATACATTTCCTTTCCTCAAACCAGTTCGGCTTTCGCAGGGGTAGGTCGACTGACCTCGCGTTGGCCCACTTATGGCAGCGAGTGTCCGACTCGGTTGAGCTACATAAATTTTGTCTGGCAGTCTTTCTCGACGTGTCGGCGGCTTTCAATTGCCTTGATCTTTCCCTTCTATTCCAAATGCTCGCTCAGCTGAGTTGCTCTGCGCCGGCGGTTGCCTGGTTTAGGTCCTATCTCTCAGGACGAAGACAGGTGGTACGAGCTGGTAAAATAGAGTCATCATGGCAGCAGGTCGATATCGGTACCCCTCAAGGCTCGGTTTCACGGACCTTTTATGTTTCTTATTCTACTGAATTTTATTCTATTAAGGATTCAGAGGCTAAACCTTGGCTCAGCTATAGCTTTTGCTGATAACACTACGCTATTGTTCGGAGTGAATCATCGGAACTTTGATATGGACCTGCAGCAGTCGCTTTTAAATGTTGATAATATAATTAGCAATTTAAAAAATTTTTGACTAGTCGTCAATGCTAACAAAACCAATTTCATAGATTATCGAGCATCGCCGAGGCTTCTAGAATTGTCTGACAACCAGATCTTTAAGATATGGAACATTAAGCTCTCGCAGACCGCTAGTTGCCTGGGGCTCGTTCTCCAGGAAAACATGAGGTGGCATCCCCATCTGGATTACATTGCACCAAAGTGCTATGCTGTAATATCTACGCTGTGTAAAATGAAATTGATTGGGGTACCCACAGAGGGCTTACTTCTGGTGCACAAGGCCGTGTTCTTACCAGTTATATGATATGGAATCCTCCTCTTGGGAGGTGGCTACGACGGAATTCTCCGAAGAGCAAAAGTGATACAGAATGATGCAATTAGAGCCATTTTGCTAGAAGGCGAAGGGATTCGGTCCGTGACTTGTTCATTCGTTTTAACCTACTCACGGTAGAAAACATTTACCCGCTGCGGGTTTCAATATTAGCGTACAAAATTTCGCGCCTTCCTGAAACCTGGACCCGCATTCCCAAACGCATAAGATGCCTCACTACGAAACACCCTCCTTCTCTCGCGAGTTAAAACAGTGGCTGTTAATTCCACAGTCGGAACCAGGCGCGTGATCTAGGTATAGTTGGTATTACAACTGTTGTGCTTCGTATACGTGGACACACTCAGTGTTTGATTGTATTTCTTTTTTTATTGTATTTATCCACATGTTTTTAGACATAGTTGTTGTAAATTGTGTTGATGCTGTACTAGTGGACTACTTCGTTTGTGTGTTATAATTGCAAGTTTGTTGCCTCATGTGGTGTTCGGCGTTCTAACAAACGCACCAATTGCTGCTCTGAAGTTCTTGTGATAATCATTAACCACTATAATACCATTGTGTGTAAAGTGCTTATACAAAGCACTCATTGAATTTTGTCGAGGGTAATTATCTGCTTTGTTGTTTGATTCATCTTTTTTTCAACCATTTTTATTTGCCGAGAACTTAAGCGTTGTGAAATGCAGTTCCGTGAATAAACCACGTTTGAAATTGAAATTGAAAAAAAAAATTGAAAATCTATTTGCAATATTTTCAAGTGCGAAAGACGTTATGCTTTACTGAGAAATGTTAAATCAGCACAACTTGTTGATTTTTGATAGTGAATTAATAACACCCAGATTTATGGTATACGCCAACAAAATGTGCGTCAACGTTGGCGTATATTTGATTCGATAGAAGATGCCCTGTTCTTTAACTAGTTGGTACTAGATTGGCAAATGCCACTGAAAACGCATAGAAACAAACCAATGATTCCTGATCTATTACGATTAGCTCTTAATAGACATATGCCATTAGCTGCATGATATTACGTCATCTCTGTGACGTACATCTTGCGTTTTTACGACACCTACATATATTTAAGCTACACATATTTCAAACATCCATTTCTAAGTGTACTGAAGAAGCAGGGCCGTAATTTTCTACACATCTAATTTAATTATACACCAATCAATGGCTTTTGTCGTAATTCTAAATCATTTGTCCAACTGAATAACCAGTAAAATTCTCTATGCTACACGTTACTACTGCAATTGCAGGTCTCTCTCTATTCTTGGCTCTTCTAGGTAGTATTTGGCAAGTGTAGCACTAGGCATTACCTCTGCACTGAACATCACCAGTCTCTCTCGATACACGGTACACTCCTTCGAGTGGCCGTTTATGACCTACTTACGTACTCGAACGCTCCCAGCCAGAATAGGCCACAAAAAGAGTTGGACCTTCCAGCGTTTACGGCGGTCATCATGGAGCTGTTGCTGCTGAACAAATGTCGTCACTCACGCAATGAAGGCCATTCGCGGAACGCGATGACGAACGCCAAATCTAGGAAATCTGCCTGTCCACCGAAGATGCCTGCCTACGGAATGCCTGTACGTACGCGAAGGGTGCCCGAGCGGAAATCCTGCCATGCTCCAGTTTACAACGCACTCTTCGCTAAAGATCTGATGATGGCAATTGTGAATGGCTATTGATATTACTAATGCTGTTCTCATTATTATTATTATTATTATTACAAGGTGTAGTGTTAAACATTTCTTATTTGTGTTGTTTTCCTAGGCTATGCATGCATAGATTAAATGGACGATACCTATTGTTGTTGACTCATGCAGTAGCTAACCTAGGTTCGGAATGTGTAAGGTACTACCAGTAAGTTTAAACGGTAATCGCACTAGTTGTTTACAGCGATTCCTTACCTACAATTATTTTAGCCTTCGATCTGCCTTTGCGGAAGTTTTTGTTTCAGAAATGGAGGAAATTGTATAGTAGTATCAATGTGTATTCATATGTCAATTTTCTAAAAATGCATTTTTTTCAACTAAGGCGTTTGTCAGCCAGCGGAATATCTATAGACGGAAGGTACACATTTCCAAAAATATGAAACATATCTAGTGAATGCCACTAAAAGACCATGTAAACGATCCGGCTTGCTGGCTTCACCCAGTATGCAAAGAATGCAATTTCACATATGAAGAAATTAGTCCTGTCTGGAATTAGTGACAAAGGTCTCATTTAAATATATTTAAGTATAAAATGTTGGGTTGTAGTCACGTCGAGCGACGTTTGCTTTATGAGTGTCTCTCCTACATTGATTTTTCCTGGCGGGTCATAAAGACATAGAAAAAGATTGAGCTAGAAAAAGCCAAATAACGCACCTGATCGTTAAGTGTAAAATTACAAAAATAATAGCCTACCAGCGTCAACTTGTGTTTGCTTATTTGCTTTTCATTGTGACAACCTCTTCTTTGTAATATCGACCAGGTCATTTCTAACATTTGGTTCCAGAGCTAAGGCCTCCGACAAGCTCTATATATCTGCTCCCCTTTAAGGCTATACATTCTTTAATAATACGTTCGATTGACTCATTCTCTAGCTCACATGCTCGACATTCTGTACTTTGCCCCTTCTTATATTTAGCTCTATGTATCCTTGTATCCAACATCCCTGCCCGGGCATCTGCCAATAGCCCACTCGCTCTTGAATTATCGTATACCCATTCTACTCCGCCCTTTTCCGCTTTTCCTTTCCATATACATATAATTACCAAACTTGATCTGGAATTTCACCATTTTCTCTGATAGCCTGGCTCTTGTCCATTGCTGACAATTGTACCCAATCTCCCTAGCTGCAAACTCTACTCTGCGATCTTACTTCGTTTTCATCTTAAGTGCCGTCTTTACCAGCTGCATCTGTTCAACCCATCTTTTATTTGTGACATTTTCAATCCTACTACTAAATCTAAGCATACTTTGTACTTCCCTTCGTATAAATTTTGACATTCCCCCTTCTTCCTTAAGAAATACCCTGGCGCAATTAAAACGGCAATCCAATGCAAATCTTATCACCTCTCTTTGTATTGTTTCTAACTTATTTTTCTTCTTCTTTCGTTTACAATATATATATATATATATCTTTCCCACACATGTCCGAGACTAAAAACAAATATATATATATATATATTCCCACACATGTCCGAGACTAAAAACAAATATATATATATATATATATATATACAAGGGCGATCAAGTTCTAATACCTATTTAAAAATATATGTATTCATTTTCTAAAATGTTTTTGTTTTTCACTATATCCCGCCAGCTGCAATGCACTCGTGCCATCTACTTCGAAACATTTTTAAACGCGTCTTTCGGAACAGAGTTGAGTTCCTCCGGCAAACTTTTCTTTATCTCCTCTATAGTCTCAAAACATCCCTTTACATTTTATCCGCGGGAACAGGAAAAGTCACACGAAGGCACGTCTGATAAAAATAAGAAGGCTGCGGAAATATAGAAATTTAATTTTTCATCAATTAGTCCGAAATCAGTAACGATGTGCGCGCCGGTGTGTGGCCAGTAAAGGATAATCCAAGAGTTGTTTACCCAGAGTTTAAGCCTTTTGTTGCGAACGTTCTTACGAAATATTCCTAAAATTTCGCGGAAGTGTGCCTTATATTTTTATAAACAATTTGCGTTGTTTTTGGCGGAACCACTTAAACTTAATTTGAAAAATCTTATAGTGACGGCGCTGTGTCCAACCTTTTTAGCCTCAGTCTTGTCACCCCTATCCACAAGAAAGGCTCGAAAACGAATGCTGAAAACTACCGACCAGTTTCGCAATGCTCAATACCATGCTGCATTTTTGAGAACATTTTAGTTAACCACTTAAATCAGTTTTTAATCTTAAACCGCTTACTTCGACCCTGCCCAACATGGCTTTACTACCCTACCGTTTTACATGTACACAGCTTTTAGAAATGACCCAGGACTGGGCTATGTTTAAAAATGATCGAAAACCGTTTCACTGTGTTTATTTTGACCAAAAGAGCGCATTTGACAGAGTACATCACTCTCTTCTTCTTCGCAAATTGGAATCATCTAGGTATCCATACATGTACAGTGCAATGGGTGAAGGCATTTTTAAGCGACCGTCATTTTCGAGTTAAGGTTGGTGACAAACTTAGTCGACCATATCCTGCAGTATCTGGTGTACCTCAAGGGGGATGTTTATCCCCCCTTCTATACACAATTTTTGTATTGGACATAAATAAGTACCTGCCACCGGCGGTCAAATATCTTGAATATGCTGATGACTTAAAACTTTATTATCCTATTTGCTCTAGTGACTCCCACGCTGTTCTGCAGACTGCTGTCGACGGCATTGCACGATGGTGTTCTGAAAACAACATGATTCTCTCACCCTCTAAATGCATAAGTACTGAAAAATGGTGCACTTGACTTTGACTACAAAATTGACAACTGCATTTTACCGACCCTCTCTTATACACGGGACTTAGGCATATATATTACGCCTGATCTTAACTTTAGCCTTCACATTACCAAGGTTGTGGAGAACATCTCTGCGCACAATAAATACTATCTTCCGCTGTTTTATTTTAACGACTCCACATGTGTACATTCGCCTTTACAAATATCTTGTTCTTCCTAAACTCACATATTGCTACCCTGTCTGGGAGCCTTATCTGTCCAAATATAGGAAGTTGGTGGATGGCGTCCAAAACATGTTTCTAAGACGCCTGCGAATCAGGTGCCCCCACAGCGTGTTAGATGACGTTGTTCCAAGTCAATTGACTCACTTTTCATGCAGTGCAACTTATCTGTTCTACATCAATTACGAAAATGTGACTTGTTAGGACACTTTTTTGATGTACGCTCCAATAACCTAAGGAGTCAACGATCAATCACCTCAAAAGCCGTGGCCCGCGGTGAATTCGTGAACGGACTGTTTGCTTGGCGTATGGCCAAATGGGCCCATGATAATCCAAATAGCGCTCGCCTATTTGGTGATTAGTCACGATTGTCTTACAGAAGTATGTATATTGATACCAACCCTTTTATGTGAAATAAAAGTGATGTTATGTTATATGACCGTACAACCAGGAAGCAAAAATGCATGCAAGTTGATTGCAGTCGAAAGAAACCGTCAAAATAACCCCAATATAAGGTATTACTCTACCGCCTGACGGGTTAGTTCGGATATTTTCTGAAACTCGGCGCACATCAATTCTTAGGGACTTCATAGTTTAACAGATAGTCATGTGGCATACTTCACGTATATGCTTTACTCACCATTACGCAGTGCATGTTAGGCAGTTGTCCTCCATGTAAGCTAATCGAGCGCGGAATTAATTTGAATTTCGAAGATGCAAGTTGCCGTCGTAAATCATTCGAAAATGTTTTTTTTATTTATTCGATGTAGCTAAAATGCGATGGGTTAAACAAGTTTACGAGGCTAAACGCAGTCTAAATGTCGGCATCAAAGCGTTATTGTAGTTAAGTAAACATTAAAATCCGCTATTTTCGACAGTGGCAAGAATTATATTAGCTTCATATATATGCTATAGTATATACAGTTATATATGACTAATAGCAAATACGAGTGTGTGCTTTTTATCCTAGTCAAGTACGTATTTTTTAGTTAGCCTATACCAATTAAGTTAAATGTTAAAGCAAGTCATCCCAGTTTAATTAGACACCGCTGAGCACTTCGAGCAATTAGACGTCGTACAGCGCATGTGGGCACATGCGCGATCTTTAGCGGTACTAGGCACACAGGACAATGGTATTAGTGACCTCAACAACAGGATCGAACACCTTTGGGCATACACAACTCTCTACTGATAATTCATAGGACATAATGAACACAACGTTTTTGCTGGCACAGCTCCTTTAGACTTGTCAGTGAGCTTAATCAAGCAGGCAAATAAAATAACGTGCCGCCGGCGTACAACTAAAAATGAAGATAATTATTTTTTTACCATGAGCCGCGGTACTTGTTTTTACGAATTCCGCTTTTGGGGTTGCTGTCGTAATATATGATATCTGTTATACGAAGTCCTGTCTGTAGCTAAGCTTATCTAGACGGCCAGCAACACCATGCCAAAATATAGACTTTTCAAGACTGTCTACGCATATTTAGTATGACAATGCTGCTGTTGCTGCGTAGGTTGTCTATCAAAGATGTCTAAGTTGAAAGGCTGAAACGCGTCCATAATGTAGCCCTCGTTTGGATGGAGGATGTGAAATTTTAGCGTTCAGTTTAATTTTAAATACATCTAAACTGATCAGCATTTTTGTTAATCATTTTACTCAAAAAGTACACTTCCGAAGAAGTAGTTCCTGGAGATCGGTAGGAATGGACTATATTCTAATCGCAGTCTAGCAGTTAGTAGTTGTTTCGTTCTATACGTTCATCAGATTACACGTGTGCACAGATCGGTGTTCGAATAGATCTTTATTGTTTGCCGCAAGACCGCAGGATTGCAATACCGAAGATGCCGTCAATCTCGCCTTGCGTTCTCAGTCACAAAAAAAAGGTGGCGGGATGGTTGAATAGGTGCTGCGGACGTAATGAAAACGATTAAAACAGCCTAATATCACTGTGTTGGTTTTTCGTTCCGCACGCAGATGATCACGGCCGTCTGCCGAACGGGCTTAATCAATACTCTCTCGTGGCTCTCTAACATACAAACCCAGCGTAGCTCCACCAGCAGGCAGCTTTTACTCTCATCAAAAATGTTTTTTACTAGTAGGTCCTAACACAATCTGCACTGTACGCACACGGTTCAAAAAGCGACTATTACTAATGATCAATCACAATGTTTTTTTAATTATAACCGCAATTTCTTGGATCATAAGCAATATCGTACGTATTATATTATAAATATAGTAATAATTGTGATACCTGTACATATAATCAATAAACCTGTACTCAAAGAATATATATATTAATAAAATCACAGTATAAGCCCGTTTTTAGCAGGGGGACTTAGCCGTTCCTTTTGCGTTAGACTGATTCTGCATCAGAACGACAAGCAGCTGACATCCCGGGTCTCCTTTAGTTCTACCTCGACGATGGGACCCCTCTTGACAACGAAATCTATCGGTGTTACTCAACGACATCTAAGATTCTAGAGCGTTTGAGCAACGGAGCGGACTGCAGCTCAACTCTTCTAAATCGAGCTTTTCCTTCAGAGTTTCGAGGACGAAGCGCGACAGCAGGTAATTGCTAAATTTAAAAGCAAGCTCCGGGGCATCCTTGTAACGGACCGGTGTTTGCTGGACCTGCTAGGTACGGCGGTGTTCCCAGAGATGGCTGGCTTGGTACTGGCGGAGAAGGGAGAACAACTCTGCCGGCTCTATCAGCGGCTGGGCCATCTTGGGAGACGCCAATCCTACAAGTGCAAAGGTTGGACCAATTGGACCTCGACGACCAGATGAGGAGAGCTTTGGAAACATACTCGACTTGTGCCGGTTAACTTATCAGCCACCAACAAGACGCCATTGGGCTCTGGGAAGCACATCAGTCTTTGTGGGACTTTCGGTTAACGACCCGGACCTAGTCAGTCAGAGGTTACCGGACGGAATTCCTGCTGCTCTGGCTAAATAAGCACAATTACAAGAAAAACCTCCGTCCGAATAGAAACACCGCCGAACGGCTTCCATGTCGAAAGAGGAGGTTGTCAGAGATGTGTTCTAACGACAATTAGCCACAAGAAAAAAAAATATATATATATATAAAGTAGAAGCGCGTAACGCACAACGCCCACAAATGAACAAACCTAGCAAACAATCAAACACCTGCCTGCTGTGATTGGCTTGGTCTTTAGCACGGTGGCAGTATACCGTACAGTTAACAACCGTGTGGATCAGCGGACAATGAGGGATCCGTTCGACAGGGCCAACGTCGGATAACGTCTGAACGCCACCGGCGCCTGCGGATCGACGTGTATCTCTGCAAGCCCTCGCCCGATCGACTGCACCTCTTCGATACCATGCAAGAACAAACTGCACTTGCAAACAGCTAGCTGATACTACATCTACAACCAGAAGGACGAGATGACTTACATACACATCTTTATGCCATCTACATCCACGGCTGTATGTATCCGCGGCTGGTGGTTGGTTGTTAGTGATGGTCGCCGTGATGCCGCCGTCTGTGGCATCGCGTGTGCAGCGCGCAAATGTGAGAAGCGAATTTGCCAATATTTATGGTATTTGCTCGGATGGGCGGGGCGGCGTCTCTCAGGCCGGCCCGGGCCGCTCGCGCAGGCATTCAAAGAACGTATGTTTTTGTTGTTGTTGTTGTTGCTGTTGTTGTTGTTGTTTTTGTTGGAAAACCTTAGCCTGACG
>QVRM01007058.1:0-39603 GCA_003439945.1 Dermanyssus gallinae | reverse complement strand
ATCTAGATGACTTGCGTTTAACCATCTGCGTGTATAGTCGCTGCTGTGCCTGTACAAGTAGCTTGGCTTACGCTTGCGTCTTGTACGTTCGGCAGTAGTATGTAAGAGGCTTAACTTAATTAAGTACTTTGCACTATCATCCTATAAAGCCACAGCCAGTTCTGGAATACATAGGCGTAATCTCGACCCGCACGCGCAATAACAAATATGCGGCACTGTGTGACAACCTACGACAACGGCCTTCACTATACATATGTGTTATACCAGCAGGACCGTAATTTGTATGGGTATCTTCATCCTGCGTATGAACGGTCTACATAAGAATCGAACTGAGTTTTAGCAATTAGTTTCGACGTCAGTTTCGCCACTTTCTACTTTATTCTTTACTTTCTTGTACTTTATTTCTACTTTATTGAGGCAGTGGGTACCTCACTGCACACCGAAACGCATCTTCAAATTGCACTTTTCGACTATTTTCCATGACCACGTCGACTACTGCAACCACCGATTCGCGCGGTGATTGAATTGTTTTCCTCTCAAGTATTTATAGTTTTCAGAAAAGGAATTGCATGCTAAGTCAGGAGAATGATCTGCTTGTTTCACCACCGTGACCTCATATAAAACGATAAAAATCTCATTGTTTTCAGCCTCTGGGCTGAAGCGTTATCGTGGCGCAGGAAGCATCGCCCAAGGAAAACGTTTCTGGTGAGGGCAGTAAGAACTTCTAGTTAGCATTCTGTAGCACAGCAGTTGTTTGTCACTCTATTAACCTTATCGAGTTCGACCATCGAAAAAAAATACTTTTAGAGATTAACATGGCAATCATCGTCTTTTAAATCGACCGTCGGCGCTTGACTTTAGCGTGGGAAGGCGTTTCAGTGCCCATTGCAAGCTCTGAGACTTGAGTAGAGAGCCCTAAAGATACAACCAAGTGTCATAATCTGTGACAAATCTCGAGATCAAAGAAGACTGGCCCTCGCCAAATGTTATCATAACGTCTAGAGTCAGAAGGACCGTCGATCAAAGTTCTAAAAAATACACTCGAATGCACTTCATCCTCGTCGATCAAAGTTCTTAAAAAATACACTCGAATGCACTTCGTCCTCGCTGAATCTTATATAACATAATTCTATACAGCTTGATATTCGGGCGCTGCTATTGTGCCACCGGCATATCCACGTTTGCCACTTTCCACGAATTTTCACCCGAACACACCACAAGAGACGGCTCTTTTTACAAACGGGCTAGATTTGAACTCACACACCACTCCGCGGCAAAACGCAAACCCTTTCTTAGATCCCCATGTATTAGTGATGTTGTTGTCTCTATATAACCAAGTAAGCAATTAAAGCCACTGCGGATAACGGTCATGTTCTTTGGACGAAACTTGTTGTGATAGCGGCTGTCTTTTTTGTTTTTTACAGGGGCTAGGAACAAAAATGCATAATGCACACCCTTTGGTCTGGGTAGTGCGGGACTCTCAAAACCACTAAAAACCTGATGATCCCCTAACCTACATGACCGGGATACTTGTGGTATTACTTCAGTGATATAAATGCGACAGGACTCGGAACTGTATAACACAGCGATTGGCGTTGCGGAAATAATCGGAATGATTTTGTTCATACGAAATATCACGTGCTGAATGGCTTTAGACAAGAGGAGCAACGATGAGTTAATTTTTGCGTGACATATACTTCCTCTGATTCCTCTGTAAGCGATGCGGAGTCTAACAACAATTGATTGTTCGACGTTTACGAGAATTGTCGTGCATGTAAGTCACATACATCCACAAAGCCTAATATTATCTTATTTTGATTTATTCATGTAACATAATCTTTATTAGTCATCTCTTGTGATAGTCCTTGTAGAGGCGCGCTTAGACAGTTTTTCGTACTCGAGTATAATGCAGATTTCGTAGTGAACTGAACTTCCTTTGAGAGTGTGTTCTCAACACTCTACAGTGTACTAGCTTTGAATAGCGGCGCAGCATATATAGGCAAGTGTCTCTTCGATAATGCACCTGATTACCTCTTCTGTCGCTTTAATAATGAAAGCGACATTAGAGGTAATCAGGCATCGGTAAGTAAGCAGACTCGTCCGTTAGGGTTTGAACTAGATATTCACCGTCGACGTTCCATAGGCAACCGTGTCTATACATCATTTGTAGCCGCCATGCAGCTGCGTAAATTATTTTAGTTAAGCAGTTGCATGTTGAAATATTGTCGTACGAGAAGACTGCTCAGATAATTCACAGATTTGCCAAGTAGTATCAGGAGGTTAAACATTTACTGCCTGTGTCGCGATCCATAAGGGACGCGTCAACCAACACAGGTGATCGAATTGCTGTGGGAAACAATTCCAGGTTGCTTTGTGATCCTCTCTGCTTAGATCACATTGAGTCTGAGCCTGACAGTAATTAGAATCTTTGCAAAAATTAACTATCTGCAAATATCAAATTGGCATGTTTTGTCTCCAGCACCTCGTGCGTTTCTAGACTTTCAGCATACACATATATATATATATATATATATATATATATATATATATATATATATAAAGAGAGAGAGAACAAGGGTGTCTAAAACGTATCCCAATTAAAGCATGCACTTCGTTTAAAAAAAATAACACAATGCGAGGTTTTATTGGTTTTATATTTATACTTTTGTTACTAGTACATATTGTATAGCCTAGAACGGTGTAAAGTGCTTAAAAACATTTACCACTTCAAGCCGACTTACCAAAATTGCAAATGTTAACGCATGTCTGTCCCACATCGAATAGGATCCGAAAACCGCCATTGCAAATAAAAACTGATGCTGAAAGACTAACTGAGCAACTATGTCAGCATACTTTCTAGGATGCATGCAGTCATGTTACTGAATCTTTTAATCTAGACATGTAGTCATGCACTAGGCAAACTGTTGTTTAGGTGCTGTATGCGCGCAAAGGCTTTGGAGGTCACCGAGAGGTGGCTCTTTAGACCGTTCGATCGGATGTCCCGTGTAAATTGATGGGGAAAAACTATGGCCCGCTAAACTTGCGCAAAGACATTAATGTTTTGGCCCATAAAAAATCAGCAAGTAGAGGGCTTCTTCGCAACCAAAGTCACGCATAGTGGTGACGAAGGGAGTGCGTCAGCGCCTAGTATAATGTCAAAGCTGCGGTTGTCATGTGTAACAACATCATGTTTCTTAGGGTACAGTTGCTGCATATGGCTCTGTGCAAATTAATAATTTAAAAAATAAAAATTCGATTTCTTCCAACAATTTTATTCACCTATTTATTTATTTTCTTCACTAACGTGGTGCAACACAAACCTCAACGACCCGTTGCAGCCCTGTATGAGCATCGGTAGCCTACATGAAGGATAGAACAAAAGGCCATCAGGTCGTCTGCATGTTGAAGGTGATTAATATCTATAACATGCAAAAACGTTCAGCCGCGGCGAGATGCGGCGGCCCTGAGGCACATCTGTCGGAGCTAATGGGGGCCTGCGCAGGTCGAGATTAAACATAAAAAAATCGGCATTGAAAAAAATGGCACTATTCAGTCGCCTGATTATGATCGCCAAACTGGGCATTTTTCTTGCGTGTAGTCGGTGGCTAACGTGATTGAAGTTACTTTTTCGTCAAAATCTAGATATACATTAATTGGCTACTATGAGCTAAGTTACTTGGGCCAATCTCAAACTATTTCAAGCAACAGTGTACATGTGGACCGGTTGAAAATGAACCCATGTTGCACAGAATCAAGGTAGTTGTTACGTTTTAATTAACTGACACGCGCAGGATTACCAGCTGGATCATATTGTGTTGTGCGCACTCAGTTCTGTAATTAGTAAGTTCGCCTGTCACTTGCAAGCGGTACAGTGAGGATTAGGTTTTTTGAACAATGGTTTACTTCGCGGCCTTATTCAGAATAACAGGCTTTTCATGCACAGCGTAAGAATAGACACTACAATCACTTTAAGAAAAGCATAAGCATCAGATTTTGCTCTTGCTAGACTGAGAATAATTTGTCCTAGTTGGACATCAATATAGCAAATGGTAGTTTCGTTTAAGAAAGCAGTGATTCAATATTTTCTTAATATAGTTGCGTTTTTATGGAATTTATATATATATATATATATATATATATATATATATATATATATATATATATATATATATATATATATATATTCTACTTGAATTATCATTTAACTTAGAAACTAAATATGTTTTCAGTTTGGTGTTTCTTTCGTTTCGCTTCCGTCTAAAATTGGCATACTGCGTGCATCTGCTGGCAGGATTAGCGAGACGAGCTTTCCAGTAGTAATTGTTTCATACTACAGCAATATATTATATGATGATTGTTTTATCACACGACCTAATCATACATACCATTGTATTCTTTATTTAATAGTTTATTATTTTTAATGAAGCATTATTATAAATAACACAATATGAAAAATGTCTTACTGGGATATGTGATTAACTCACTAGACAAGAACTTGTGATTAGCGCTACCAGTCAAGCTTATCCTCGAGGCAGCTTCTCATCCAGTGATTTTATATGGTCTCAACAACACTATATAGTTCTATATTACAGCAAAGCTAGTATAGGTGGCCTATCGGAAGCCTCAAGCCGTAATTCGTATTTGCCTTAGACAAGAAACCCGGCACTATAATTACATGTATTTACGAAGGCGTGCGGACAGACGTGAATATCTGCTTTAAAAAATGCCACATAAATGGGAGTTGGGACAGAACGAACTAAAAAAAAATCTTTTGACCTGCTGCGTACTTGTTTCAATAGACACATACTTTATGCTCAAAGTTACTTGCCCGAATTTTTGGATCGCGTCACTAAGCATCGATCCATAAGCCTTTCTGATCGAAGGCCCGTAGCAAAAACTTCGACAATAAAGCACGTCTGTCATGAATGCATTGCTTGCGTTCACTTGACATGTTCAGTTGCAGCGTTTAAATATAAAACTGTCTTTGAAGATTTAACAAGTCAGTTAGTAATCTTACGTAAGAAACTAATATGTTTTTTATTTACTATGATAATATACGTATATTTGTTTACTAATACTAAAGCACTCGTCGTTATCATGTTTTTCCAGCGATAGCTTTAAGCATAGATTCGCGTAAATCGAATCGTCCTGCTTGCATGTTTATTTTATTTTCGGAAAGAGGAAAAAACCGCACAGTATCTAGTCAGATGAATAAGCTGCGTACACGGGCAGCTTAATTCCAGATGAGGCGATATGAGCCTCAGCAGTGTTTTTAGCTTTGTGGGCTAGCACATTGACGTTTTAGAGAAATTATCGACTTGAACACGCTCTGGAGCTCCTTCTAACGAACGTAGTCAATACTTTTTGTTGGTATTTTATAGCATACCTCGTCACTGTGTCACCTTATTGCAGTTGGACTACCGCCGCAATTTCACTCTTAGAGTGGAAGACGACCGACCGTTAGTGCATCACTTTTGTCTCGGTACTGCCAGCTCTGGGACTTATATAATAAGTCGTAAATGTGTATGTCTCGAGAACAAAAGTAATTTGCCTTCATCGAATTTGATCAAACATTTTCGAGCCAGCCTTCACACGGACAATTTATATATATATACATATGTATATATATATATATCTCAAATCATCATTCAACCATGCACAGGTGGTGCTATATGGTGCTATATGGTGCTGTTTTTTGCGCATCCATCAAGGGATTTGATGTACAGATTGTCGTATAGAACTATATAAACTATGTTATAAACTAACGCACACCTATACCGTTACATGTGTATGAGTATAAATATATTTACTATAAAGTAAGACAAGCCAAAGATCGAACGTGTCGTCGAATTTCGACATATTGATTATACGGGTTATGTATTGGAGATGCGTCCTTTACGATTTCACGCTCACCCCACGGCACCCTTCCCCGGCGGCACCCCCTTTTTCGGCTCTCTGCCAGAAGCCGTTAAATCCAACACGACTTTGACGACCTTTGACGACGAAGCTGAAGCCCTTTCCCTACGCACGTATCAAGGAGAGAAACGCATCGTTTTACCCTCAAAGGTTCTCATGGCCGCTCAGTCAATATCTAGCAATAATTTAGAGTGTCGATATAGAGAGCAACTAGTGGCCGCATACACCACCCAAAACGGCATACACGCAGAATGCGTCTGCCCTAAGGCTCAACTCCCGCGCACTGCTCCAATGCTGCTCGAAGGCTGATTATGTGAACGAAATACTCCTTACCGGCGGAACTGCCCATAAACAGAAATTCAAAATTAGTTAGAAAAACAAAACACACACGGCTCTAGTTCGCAAAATCGAGATGCTCCAGAATCAGATGCTCTGGCGTTAATTACTCCAAGAACTGTTGCACTAAACAAACCGGAGACGAACGCTAGGACTGTGATATAGGGCAGCCTTAGTTATGTGGCCGGTAACGGTTAATGGGCTATACAACTTCAAGGTAAGATAGCATTACTCGAAAACTGTGTGCAAAAGCTGCAATTGTATCGTCTCGTAACAGACGTTAAAACCTCCTCGACAATAGTCGCTATGTCGTTTATAAAGCATAGGTGCTACACAAACGATTTGCAGGCGCCTTTGATCTGCCTTCGGCTCGGCTTTAAGAGATAGAGTGCCGTCAGTTAGTTGCCCACGTGTGTTTTTGTGTAAGTACTTTACATGTAGTAGCTCATTCTGTCTAGAGACTTTCCCTTTAAGTATGTCATCATCAAGCCTTGTAGAAATCTGCTAAAAATCGTGATGTCTCTACCACAACACTGTCACAACGCTCATACCACATGTATGCAATATCTTATACGTACGCAAAAGAAACGTGCGTAACCTCAAACACCAGTAGTTCGATTCTCTTAAAATGTTTCCTATTCGGAGATATAAAAATCATACGTGTTTATTTCTGAAGCCCCGTTTTGTGCATAACTGGACAGGAGGACATAACACACTAGCAAGTATAGTCAACCAAGGCGCCTGTCCAGGCTAGTTCATACGCGCCTGGTATAATACACCGCGGTAACTAGAAGTGGAACGTGGTGTGATGGCGTGCCGGTGTGATTTTTGCTTTTTCGCTGCTTCCAAGCATCGGAGATTAATGAACGGACAGCCGTACTACGGACACTAAGTTTTCGACTCCGTTAGTGTGGATGATAGTAGGGATTTAAAGATTTACGTACGAAAAACGGGCCTGACTGTGTTCGAGACGACCGGATCGTCGCGCCGGCGCTTAAATAGCACGGTGGCTAGTGTCCAAAGTTTACGTAATATATATATATATATATATATATATATATAAATATATATATATATATGTACGCGATTTATGGCGAGATAACGTTGGCAGATCTACGATAAGTTGCGAATGACGCTAGCTGAGTCGTTCTCTCTTCTCTATGCGGGATGCAAAACATTCTATCTATAGTCCGATTCATCCCTAGATGAACGTGTGCCAACGACATACTGGGGCTTACATAAGGATTACTTGTAATCTGTAGGACGTGGATATATGATACGCAGCGCCCACTTGTAAATCTCTTTGTGCCTAGATCTTTGTTATATTTATCGTTAAGCTGACATCCGTATGTCTGCATTTGACAATGTCCCCCTTACGACTGGGTTATCCTGCTAAGCACCGTGCTACTGCAAGTGCTGGATGCAACGAAGAAACGCCTAGCAAGACAATAGAAAGCAATAATGATTACGATCGTAAGGTTCTGACTATTTTATCGTAGTAATATTTGTATAAATTATAAAAATTTGCGATTGATTTAAACTCTTTCCCGATTGTGTTCCCGATAGACCACCTTGAATTCAATGTTGTCTAAACATGTGTTGGCTGTAATGTGTTATCAATGCACAAAGGCTTGTCTCTAAGAACCGGACTCTTTTTACTGTTGTACTATCCGTCTACGCAGACGTGTTTGCAAAGCGGAAAATTATACGGAAATAGCTATCGGAAACGATGGGCGTGCTAATAAACACTCTTTAACTAACTCTTTGGATTCAATTGCATATGTATTTATATGTTTAGTATTAGATGTACCTAATATATACAGAAAATAAAATTATATATATATATATATATATATATATGCATATGTTAGGCATATATATTATTAAACAAATAAATACATATGCAATTAAATCGGTAAGAATGCGGAGACGCTCTGTTTCTTTCACGAGTTTCCGCAGATGTGCAGTGGACGAGGCAGGATCAGGGTGCAAGGAGATTAGTCGTTCGAGCCGGGCTACATTCGACCGCAGTTTCATGAGGTTCTTGTCGACCACAAGAAGGCTGGTAGGCATTAACGTGGCAGCATATGGCGTTCCGGGATTTACATTTGTCGTCTCGTAATGCAGTAGTGTTGGCCTCTTTGTACAATACACTATGACCCTCACATTCAAGAAGCGAATGAACTGGATTCTGCGTTCTTTTGTGGTCAAATAACCCTCTTTGTGTATAAAACTATAGAAAAATATGTTCTCCCGATTTGGTAAATGCCTCACCCCGTGGGGACCTCAAATCTGGGTTATTCTCGCAATGAAATGATACTGGCCGGTATCCATAAAAAGTTTGTTAAACGCGTTGCATGCCGCTGTAACGTTTGCGAATACGATATTGAATGCTACAATATTGTTAAGATGTTAGATAGAATTGACATACGCAAGTTTACTCGTATTGGGAAACGGCCCGAGCAAGCAGTGACATTTTTTAGATGAATACTACAACCACTCGCTCGAGAATCATTATTCAAGCTAAAATGGTTGCCAGGAAATCAATCGTCACATGGCGCTTAGTACGTAAACTTAACCACGTCCAACCCGATGTATATATCGCCTGAAGGCCGGCTTGCAATGACCTTCGACTGTGATCTCAATAAAGCCCCCCTGCTAAAGGATGTGTAAATAAAATAAATAAAGCAGTGCTACATTTTTTACATAGTCGAAAAGGAGCACATTGCAAAGTATCAACAAATTGTGACCCGCTATTCACGTAATGGGCTACACCGTAAACTCTGCTATGGAAGAAACTTCCATGATCCTGATCGGATGATATTTAATCAATTATGAACACGTGTTATTTCTAACTATTAAATACCATATACATACCATATGTCAGCACTTTAGAGTGAACAATTTTCTCCGCGTTAACGTGTGGTTACGGGTTATCTAACCCGGGATTAGCCCAGTTCAACAATGTGCCCCGAACAGATGCTGCGTTTCCTCGTTGGATGTCAAGCGACAGTCTCTGACGCAAAAATTCTGATGCTCTTGAGTCTCCCGTAGAGAGGTTAAGGCTTCTACCCACGCGCTGAATCAACTTCAATGTAAGCGGGCCTGGTCCTCCCATTGTTTCAAAGGCCAACAACAACCATATGTATAATGCAACAAAAATAAAGCAAACATTTACTGTATATTTTTTCAATACGTTTTTACTTCGTGTGTTGAATGGGATATATATATATATATATATATATATATATATATATATATATATGCCAGCACACAGAGGATGGACAAAACGGCCAGAACAATGACGACTGGGGGCGCTGCAGTACTAATGGCAGCAGCAGCAATAACAAAAGTTAAAATCTACACAAGCCAAGCTCAAAGTCACACTCGACCATGTCGTCGTAATTGTGACTTGACAGAGGCGTCAGTTTCGATGCGCCACGTTTGCCGGAATTGCCCCTTAGTCCTCTCTCAATGCGGGAAGCTCGGACCTTGGAGCGGCGAAACGCCGGGGCCAGCGCGATCGCGTTGGTGGTGCCGACGCTCAGGACGCCTCCGGCCGACGACGCGGACGAAGCTGGTTAGGCAATGCGACTCGTCAATCCGCCCTCGTCATGTATATGTACATATACTAACGAAGACTAAACGGCCGCAGAATAAACTCCACACTCAAATTAGCTTCGAATAGAGCTTCGAACTATTACTAACTGTACTCCGTGTATGTACAGGTGTACATCTACGTATCTATCACTTTCGTCTAAGTGCGCAGCGAACTAGAGGGAGGGCTGAGTAGGTGGGCATATGTGAATCGGTGTCTAAGGCTGGACGCAGCTAGGTGGGTAAAGGCTGTCTTCGAGGCTTCGTCGCCACCACGCCGTGGTGTTTTTTTGTTTAGTTTTTCCGTAAGGCTAATGCCCGTGTACGGTTTTTTCATGTCATGGCTGATATTTAATCCACTCCGGCATTTACCTTGTCTAAATTAGAAACCATAAAAACCAATTTAAGAGTGGCCGGTCTGGGTCTCGAACCCAGACTTCCCGAATTCAGGGCAAAGGCTTTGCCACGAATCCATCTTACTCGGTGCATACGTACAAATTGTGTTACTCGTGCGTGCTATTCGCTAACGCTATCAAGAGAACACTAAGTTTGTCAACATGCGCGTAGGTGTGCCTGTATATAATTTGTAGCCTGTTTACAATTTTAAAACGCGTCAGCCAATTACCGCGCCGGAGAGAGACGTTCTTCTGAGGTAACAAAAGATTATGTGTATTGGTTTCGAGTTACGTGTTCGAGCAGGTCGCGAAACTATAGTAGGTCAGAACCTCCAGTGGCAAAGGGACAGAACGAGTACCGTGCTCTGATTAAACATTTTTTGAAGGCTTAACTGCAATGAAAAATGAAGTCAAATTAAATGTAGTTTACGGAACCGGCGTACTATTACTAAATGGATTGTCTCACTTAAGGTGTGTGAGCACCGATAATGCACTACGGTCTGGATGGCCAAGACCAGCCTCGTGATGACTGACCGATGACTGATTAAAGCTGCGGGAAATATTGGCAGTGCTTAAGGTATAAATACATCAAATATTGCACCCGCATTTATGCATGAAAAATTAAGCAAAGTAGCTGTGGCACGAGCTAACAATTAAGCGACGAACTCCGCAGGTCTTCGAGAGGATCATATTAAACATTGCCAAGTGGTTTTTGTCCGTCTATTGTTTGTTTTCCAGGTTACGAAGTTTTGATTCACCTTTATATATATATATATATATATATATATATATATATATATATATATTTGAGGACGAAGAGATGAGAAATATATATGTATATCGGTGAGGGACGACAAATAAGACGCTGCACTGACAGGTTAGGTCGGAAAAAAGGAGTACTTAAAGTTTGGATCACGTTTAAAAGTAGCTTACGAACGCTGAACATTGAGGCGCCTCGATTTAAAGTCCTGAATGTCTTCACCCGTATGGTGGACACTTCACCCGCCGGTGGTTTATTACTCCTAACGTAGGTCTCTGCTAGTAGCGCACAGTTAATATTTTGTGTTTGTATGCTTCATTAGAGCTAAGTTGCTTACTTATTTTAGGTGCGTGCATGCATTTGTAAAACGTGAAGTGCCTGAAAAATTCCAAATACCAATACGGCTGTGGGTTACTAATATATAATAGAATAACCTTATAGAATAGCCTTATATATAATACAATAAAAGGTTATTGTAGTATATATATACCTTTAATATAAAATACAATAACCTTATACAATAACCACAGTGCAATAACCTTTTCCTCTTCGAACCGAGTAAAAAGCGTCCAAATAAACCCCAAATTTTCTGTTCGACAAGATGCGCTATAGTTCCACCCGTTTGCAGACTTTTAATTATTTTAATGTTTGCGTACCGTAAATTTATACTTTAACAGAACGCTTGCTGAAACGGTCGTGAAAAAAGTAATATAATCTAGAGTCCTGAAATATTGAAACTGTAACACATCATGAACACATCATATACGATTTGCAAATAATACTATGCTATGAGATAAAATTAAAAAACTAAAAGCGATTTCGCATCAAATTCGAGGTGCACCCAAATTTTATACAAAACGTCCCGCTATGTTTCTTCGATGGTGCTTGTTTGATGGTATACCCAGAGTAAGCGTCTGCCTTTAAGCAATTTACACTTGCCGCTGAGCTTCAGAGTTTTTTAAGCGTGTCCTCGCTAATCATTACTGAACATCCCCCAGAAAATGTGCTACCCTTCACCATGGGCTATTTAAGGCTTAACTGTACTACTTAGAAGTTATAGGATATATGTCTTACCATTTTGCCTAAAAGAGCAACGTCGCGAAAATAGCAACACGTGGCAACATCGCTACTGCAGCGGCCTCTACAATTCCTAATGGAAAACGACTACTTAAACTTTAACGACCAGCTGCGCTGGAAAGCTCGTTTTTGTCTTATCGTTCCGCCGCATTATTAGGTAGTGATGTAATCTTGACCGTGCCCTTTATGCGCGTGTAAAATAGTGCGATATAGTACTTTACGTACGATAACCTTAATAGAGGTTCGTCAGAAGGTTGGTAAGCACTTTTTCGTGCGCTGGTTGAGCTTTTGGACTTTCTCGACCCTTGCCGAGGCAGTCTCTTGTCGGCCACGTAGACTTGGCCTTCTGGTCGAGGGCATTCTAGATGCATCAGTCCATTTGTAGCGTCCAAATATAGGCTTATATATATAAATAACTCCCCTTATTCAAATCCTATTTCTTACTTACCATCTAGCGATAAAGTTTCAAGTAAATGAAACATCTCTTTTTTTTAATCTGTAGACTTGTTTTTAGCTAATATTTATCCAGGAATCGTGCATAAATGTAACTGCACCGCATGAACAAGTAAAACATTAGTTAATGCAATACTTAATTGTAGGCTTACAATAATGCACAATATTGCATAATTTTATATGCAAAGAATTGTGTGTGCATTCGAAAATGATAACACAGGATGCAAAAGAGGCTCGTTGCTAAACGGGTTTTCTATGGCACTTAATAAGGTGTATAAAAGCGGTCTTCACCTGCATCCGCACTCTTGGGAATTTCGAAATTTCTCGAGTCTTATTGAAAGAATTACAAGATTATTCGTGGAACATTCCTTTTTGCCGTCATTACTATCTTAAAGGTTCTATAAAGGGTAAGTGTTCGAAATGGTGCTTCTTAGCATCCTTCTTAGACACGTGTAGAGCTTTTGTTCTGGGGGAGGTTATTCAAAGCTAGCGCTGCTGAGAAGATGGGCCCGTGGCGTACAAACATTGTATTGTGTCGTGGAGTGACAAGATCACAGCTTCTAAACGTCGTGAGATTTTTTGCTTGCGAGACTGTTCTAGAGGGCCAGTCGAGCACATGCCCAAGTCATTGATGTCACTCAGAGCAGGTCTAACTACGATAAGAATGCGAGTTCAGGCAGCCCACGTAAGCCGCTTTACTCTTGTGAGATCAAAGCCGCTTGGCGAAGAACAAGTTGTAACGCGTTGCAGCATGTACAAGGTCTGCATGCCATGCAAAGCTATTGCAACATCGGTCAGCGACATTTGTGGACCTCGTTCGTCCCCGTTGACCCGGTGAGGCTTCCAGCCTAGTGTATAAACCTTTGTGCTGGCCTAGACTAAACACAATTGTTTGACATTGGACTTCTACCGTTCTTAGAGCGCCGTCCAGGCCCCAGAGCAGTTGCAGTAAACCAAATAGCTCTGCAAACCAGCCAGAGGGGTAAACAATAACTACTAGGGAACAACAAGGCGAGCGAGAAATAACTAGAGAGAAGGCAGAGCACGTAGCAAACATAACTTAGACATTTGTAAATTTTAACACACACCTGACCTAAAGCCTCAGAGTGACTAAATCGTCTTACTGCGTTCTCCCAGCGTCGTGAAAGGCGCTGGCCGCCAAAACAAGGTGTTCCAAGTAATCAGCTTTCACTTGCATTATATATACAGGTAGTTCAATAAGTTCTTAGAATGAGCTTTTGAAGAATGAGCGAATTTTGGCACGCTTTCACCGCTAATAGGAACTGCAACTTTTTGACTGCTAGCACTCAATATATTATGGTGATTGGCCGCTGCGATTTCGTTTGATAGCTTTTCCCGTGCAACGTATCGGCGTGATTTTTAAAAATGGAGAAAAAAGAGTTTCGAGTGGTTATCAAGCATTTTTCTTTCAAAGGTTGGAATGCGACCCAAGTAAAAATTGAGTTAGACGAGACGTACGGTGACTCTGCGCCATGTTTTGCCTTTGTTTCCAACTGGATTAATGTGTTAAAAAGAGGTCGCAGGAGCACCGAGGATGAACTACATCCAAGAGGCCAAAAAACGGCAACTGATGAGGAAAACGTAGAGAAAGTGCGAAAAATTCTTGGCACAGATAAGCGAATGAACATTAAGGAAATAGCGGAGGCATTAGTTTAGGCATTTTATCCTACACAAAAACTTGAAGATGAAAGAGCTTAGAGCAAAATGGCTGCCGCATTTGCTCAACCAGGGCCAAAAAGACGCGCCTGTTTTGGCTTTACAGCGAAATTTGGCCAAGATGTCGAACAATCTGTCGGATTTTTGGTGCAGATTCATGACCGTCGATGAAAGCCGGGTTCATCACTACACTCCCGAGACCCAAGAAGCATCTTGCCAATGGTGTGCACCTGATGAAGGACCTCCGAAGAGGGTGCGGACAACGGCATTGACCGGAAAGGTGATGGCTACAGTTTTTTAAGACCAACGTAGAATAATGCTGGTCGACTACCTTGAGAGCTGTAAAAGGATCACAGGAGAATATTATGCAAGACTGTTGGACTGCCGTTAGCAAGAACTCATCGTGAAACGGCCCGCTTTGCAGAAGAAGGTTGTCCCGTTTCACCAGGGCAATGCTCCTGCACACAAGTCCCGGCAAGCATCGGCAAAACTGGCCCAACTGAGGTTCGAACTTATTGAACAACCCTCCTATTCTCCAGACCTGGCTCCCTCTGATTATTTCCTCATCGGACATTTGAAGAATAGTCTCGGTGGAAAGCGTTTTTCCAGCAATGAAGAGGTTAAGGCTGCTGTCAATGCCTATTTCCAGTCTAACGACGCGGAATTCTACTCAAGAGGTATGAAAGCTCTGAAATCTCGGTGGGAAAAGTGTATTGAGCTTCTCGGGGAGTATATCGAATAAGAAAAATTTAAAAACATGATTTGGAAAATTCTCGGTTTTCATTCCAAGAACTTATTGAACTACCTGTATATATATATATATATATATATATATATATATATATATATATATATATATATATATGTGTATATATATATATACATTCATCGGGAGATTTGAACCCCTATAGACACACAATGGGTCCTACCGTGGCCCGCGACCAGCGTCACTACTAAAAATACCCCTTCTACCCACACCCCCTTCCTCAAATCCTTCTCACATTTGCTTGGTGAGCCGCTGAGCCTAATATTCTAAGGATTCTATACTAACGGATTGAGACCTAACTTCCAGTGTACAAAACACGTATTTCGAGCGCGTCAGGCTGAGGCGCTCCCAACGGATTGCAACCTAGGTTAGACGTATTGTTTGAAGAGCGAAACCGAGCTGCTTATACACGTCTTCGATATTGGCTCCTGTAATCTATGGAGTCAACGGCTCGTTACATCAAAATCAGTGTCTACGTCCGATCACATAAACAGGCGATTCATTTGGTGCAGTGCTAAATGGGCGTACGCACAGCCTGATCGCAATCACTCGTTGGAACGAAGCTAATGTCCCCGCATAAACAGTATTACTAGGCGTACTTAGAAACCCCACAGGAAGAATCTTACTCCACCGGTCGTGGGAAAACAGTTCAGACAGTTGAAGCGGTTGAGTTGACGTCCTCTTCACACGAATGTTTTTTCCGGTCTAATGACACATGTATGCATACGCCCGTTTCATGTAGTAGTTGTAGTAGTAGTAAAGGTGTTGAGCCCGGTGGTGTGGTGGCTTAAGTCTGCGCCTCGCAACCGGAGGAGACACTAGATAGGTGCGCGGGTTCGAGCCCCATCGTTGCACATTTGTATTTATGGGGGTCCGTCTATGAAGCAGTGTGAAAAACAGTTCCGTGGACGTTAAATCTTGGCTGAGAGTCAGCCCGCAAACTTTACTAGTAGTAAAGGTGTCTCTATGCTAAACTAGGGCCTTACGTACTAAAAGTAAAACATTTGTCTGTCATCTTGCCTATAGGTGATATTCTTGTGTTATTCCTCAACAACTTAGTAGACGCACTGCACTCTGCAAATTACTTACGATTACGCTGATGCAAGCACATACTCTTAACTCCTCCCCCCGCCCCCGCTCCCCTAAGGTGGCGCTCTCTCTCTCTCTCTCTCTCTCTTTCAGGACCTCGCCTTTCTACGTGCAATGATATTCAAAATGTTTCATAATGAGTCGGCGTGGGAACAATTCATTAGCGCTACAGGCTCTGCATGTTTGTTTGTGTTCATCAAAAGGAATCTCTTCAGCATGTACTCACATTTTTGCGCCAGATTGTCGTCGTGTTCACTTGTACCGCCGCTTTTAATGAGAAGGGTTCGGCGAGCCGTGACAATTCGTAAGGAGCGGTCAGCCGACTGCTTGTTCTTTGTGTCGTATAATTTAGTTTAATTGCTCCTTTATTTTTTGTTTAAATTGTAGAATCTTACGTACATAGTTTAAATAATTTGCGATAAGCTCAATCTTTCTCTTAAGCTCTCTGTCTTCTCTTAACGCCTTATTCACCTAGTCTGACACCCTGCGACAACTTCTAGGTTTCAAAATCTCGAAAAACGTGGACGAAGAAGGATTTAGGACATGGCAGCTGCTTGTTCATTTCGCGTGTCGCATAATTTAGTTTAACTGCTCCCTTATTATTCTTAAATGGTAGGGACGTTGTGTGCATTGTTTGAATAATTTGCGATATGCTCAATTTTTGTCTTCTCGTAACGCCTCTTTCACTTGGTCTGGCACCTTGCGATCATCTACAGTTTTCAAAATCTAGAAAAACATGGTCGAAAAAGGACTTAGGACATGGTAAGTAAGATCAGAGAAGCTTTGCTGACCACACTGGCGGGAATTCAGATATTGAGTTTGAAATCAACCTCGGCAAGCAAACATTGGAATCTGGCCGAGTCTTAAATGAAAATTGAGTACGGCCTCGTGAAACTTCCGTGACCAATATCCGAGGGTCTCCCCTAAGCTCCGAGTTAATTGTATGTGATAAGGCCAAGAAAATGTTCTTATTGTGTGTGTGTGTGTGCAGATTATCACACGCAAATGTATAAACAGATAACTGCCGTGTGCTTTCATTCGGCGTGATGTGAATTAGCCAGGCAATATTTGCGTGCGTTCGTCCAGGTAAGCAATAATAACACGGCTTAAGCACGCATGCACAAAATGCCACCCAGCTGGGCGGGTCTGCTGCTCTCAAGGGCCAAATACAAAGCGGCAAACAGACGTCGCTTAGCTGTGTTTTTACAGGAGCGACCACATTTACAGCACAGACCAGAGAAAGGTTAGAAAAAATTCTGCTTCAAGAGCCACGTATGACAAGCGTATACCATGCAAGAAATGACGCTGTGGAAGCAGTGACTCCGATGGTGCCACCACCGTCAGAGAATCTGCAAACAGCTTGGCAGGTTCATACAGCAGTATTATATATATATATATATATACGTGGATATGTATGCGTACCCAGAGTGTGTTGGTAATGACCCCAACCCAATGGACGGAGAGCGGTGCACAACGGTTTTGTAGCAACTGAGACGCGTGAATCGCCTCGTTTACCGCTGGCTCTACGGGCGCTACACCCACAATTTCTACGACCACCGCAGAGGTCGCTACCACCAGCTGTAACAGCATGATGAGACGCTACGTATTGTAAGGGCCCAGTGTCGAAAAGAGAGTAGCAGGTATCCGCCCACGTGAGATTAAGATAGGAAAGAGAGAGAGATAGGGAGAAGGGGAAACTTCATGAGCCCTTTAAGGCCGCAGAAGCGCGCAACGCATGAAGTATCGTTCCGACCCATCTGGGAAGCTGCCTGACAACAACAAAATAAACGATAGAAAAAGACAGCAACGACAACAACAACAAAAGACAAAGATGTAACACAACAAAATTTATTGCCCATAACCGACTGAAGTGGTCGGCGTCGACCTCTAGAGAACGAACAAGATTTTTTGCCCACACGGTCCGCTGAATAGAGTACGCTCGCCGAGAAGATTTCAATCAGCAATGGCCCATTACGCAGAAACAACGCGGCCAAAATGTTTTTTTTTATGTGTATTAAACATATATATATATATATATATATATATATATATATATATACATATATATATATGTATTAAACATATATATATATATATATATATATATATATATATATATATATATATATATATATAAAATAAATATACATATACTTCGCTGTTCGCAGAAAACAACATATAGTGAGAAATTCAGCACACACCTTGAACACCTCACAGGTACTGTGCAATACATAATTGCGTGCCAATTCCGGTGTCAACTTTGGCGAAAATTTCGAACAGTCAACATTTCTATCGCTCGTACTTCGAACGCCAACTTGTTTACAATCAATGCTTCAAACGAATCAGCGGTTTTTAGAACATCAGCTGCTCTGTATGGCCAGCGTGTTTACATACAGTCTCTTCAAGCGCATATGTTGCACGAACACGTAGGCAACGTGTATGAACATGCGGACGTGCAGGTCCGTACCCAGCGCATACATATACTAACATGCGCTACGCGTGCACATATTAATAGGCGCACGAATACTTGGCGGGACGTGCTGGTACATGGGCGAACGTGTCATTGCACTCGTGAAACTCATGAATAATTGCGTGTGAATGCTTGTGCATATGGTGTGTGTACACATATGCGAAATGCTCATATTTTACGTATAAGTGCATATACGTATAAACAATTCTTAAGCAAAACAATATTTATAATAACAATAATAAATAATTATTATTGTTTATAAAAAAAAAAAAAAAAAAAAAAAAGACAAAAAGGAGGAGCCGGTATGGATCCCTTTAAGGGTCTCAGGGACCCCGATCGGCCAACTGAAAAGAGTCAAAATGACGACAAGAAAGAAATTTTAGAAGATAAAATAAAGAAACAGACAAACGAGAGCGATGAATTAAAGGAGAACGAAGCAACTTCACATGAACACTCTAGCAGTAAAACCCACAAAAACACGGGCATGGGATTAGAAACTGATAAAGAGGGAGGAGGCGACCCCAGCTTCTCCGAGAACACCAGGCGAAAGCGGACGATGGCCGGATCTCCAGAAGACCTACCGCAGAAAGAGAGAGAGATGAAAAAGATGAAGAACATCAACGGACTGGTAACTCGGCTAAGAAAGCACGAGCTGAAGGTAAGACTCAACTGGAGGAACCGGACACAGAATATGAAGCTATGAAGAGCCTCCTGGAAGTCGTGAGGCAGCTCAAAACATTGAAGGAAAAACACGTTACCACTAAAGGGGACATTAAAGTTGCCATAACCAGGCTTGAAAGTAGAGCGCTGCAGCTGCAGGCCGATGTCGAGGATAAGCTGGCGGCGCAAGCCGATACCTTGAGGCGGTTGCAGAAATGTAGGAACGAACTAAATGCGGTCCAAGACAGCCGATCCAAAGAGGCCGAGGAATGGCAGAAAAAGACGACACAGGCACATGAAGAGATAGTAAAATGGAAAGCAAAAGCAGAAGAACTACAGGCCGAAATCGAGAAGACAAGACCGACACAAACGTGCTCAAGATGCCAACAAGAAAAAGAAAACAAACATAGGGACCTACAGAAGGAAAGAGATATAGAGGCGAAAATTGCAGCATTGTCCTCTCTAGAAGAGACAGCCAGATTGGTGGCGGAGGAATGGCCGGAGGAAATCTTTAAGGCCACAAATCTCAAAAAAGACAGCATAACAACCGACAGGGAAACACGGGCTATGCTCATCAATAAAGGCTCAGAGAAGGACTTAAACGTACTCAAGCAGATGAGTAGCCAATTCCCTCTCGCCGGCTCCGTGACTCGGCTTCCGATTGGTGGGGTGGCGGTTTTGCGCAGCAGCGAGCAATTGGAACTAGTTGACGCGGGCACAGAAGATGCAGTGGAACCCACTGCTGCTTCAGCCAGCAGCAACACAAGACTACTTGTGATCGGTGTTGGAAGTACAGAGGGTACTCCAGAACAGTTCTTGTCAAACCTCAACAAGGTCCTGCAAAAAAGTCATTCGGCAAGCAACAACACCACCGTGGGACTTTACATCTCCCCAGACTGGGAGGGACAATCAATCAGGAGAGCAGCGGAAGTCTGCTGCAGGAAAACAGGAGGAATGGCAGAACTTGTGGCAGACGGAAGGAGCCCGGCGGCGCCAATAAAAAGCAAAGAACGGACGACTGAGTGCCAGAGTTCCATTAGGATAAAAGCAAAAGAAGGCGTGTCCATGGAAGACATGATTAGAGACATTGCTCCTCACATTAATCAAAAGGACGCCGGAGTAAAGATCGGACCAGTAAAGAAAAATAAAGATGGCGACTTAATTCTTAAAATCACGGAAAAAGGAGTCGGAGGCGGCATGTCTTTTGCCAATGCTCTGAGACAGGGAACAGGAATGGAAATAGACATTAGGGAAGAGACGGGTCCCACTCAAACTGTGGTGCTGAGGGACGTTAACCCTTTCATCCCACTAGACGAGATAGCGAAGGGATTGCGCAACTCGTTGGACCTGCATGAAACAACGAAGGTACGAGTAGAGACACCAAGGAGCAACAAGAGAGGAACATGGCAATGTTCAGTAACTTTGCCTAGTCGAGATGCTAAAAGACTCGTTGCCAAAAAAAGTATCACCATCTCAGGGCGCCTATGCAGGGCTGAAGAGTGGTTTCAAATCCCAACATGCTATAGGTGCAACTTGATAGGGCATGTAGCAAGAGACTGCCAAAGTGAAGAGGCAACTGCTAGGAGGTGTTACAGATGCGGGAAGGAGGGGCACATAGCAAGGGAATGTAAGGAAACTGACTTCTCGTGCTACGTGTGCAAGGAGAATGATCACAAACCGCGCACTATGGCTTGCCCGCAGTACGCCAAAATACTTAGAGAAAGGAAACAAGCCGCAAGATTGGAGGCAGAAAAAAGGGAAGCCAAGGCCCGGGAATCAAGGGCGGAGCAAAAAGAAAAGGAAGAGAAAAAAGCGGCCAGGGAACAGAAGAAGGAAGCTCAAAGAGACAAGCATACATCAGATGGCTGGCTACAAAAAGGCTCTAGAGGGGCGGCCCGTTTTCAACATTTGGAAAACGAAGTTCTAAACTCTTCAGAACAACAATGAACAGGACCAAAGTAATACAAGTAAACTGCAACAGAAGTAAATACGCGCATTACATGGTCGAAGAGATAGTCTCAAGAAGAGGAGCCAAGCTAGTAGCGGTGAGCGAACCAAATCAAGCAATGGCAACAAACAAAACAGAGTGGTTTTCAGATCAAACTAAAAGTGCAGTAATCATAAACACCGGCTCCATGCAAATTATAAGTCATGGAAGCGGGCAAGGCTTTGTATGGGTGGAACTGCTAGAAGGATGGAGGCTGTACTCCTGTTACAGCAGCCCCAACGGCAGCCTGGGCGAACTTGAAGACCTACTGACTGAAATCGGTGCATCAATAAAAGAAGCCACAAACGGAAAAGGCGTAGTAGTGACAGGAGATTTCAATGCGGCATCGGAAATGTGGGGGTCGCGGCGAGCGAACAGGAGAGGGAGAATTTTGATTGAATGGGCAGCCAGCCTGGAACTGTATATACAAAACGATGGCAAAGACCCGACCTTCCACAGAGCCGGACATCAGTCAACGGTCGATCTAACACTATGCAACGATACAATGGTTAACAAAATGAAAGAATGGATTGTGCTCACTGAGGAAGAAAACCTCAGTGATCACTATTGTATTGAGTTCACGGTGGAACTGCAGCAAAAAACGATGCCTATAAGAACCAAAACGCACTTCAGGATCAAGGACGAAGGGGTCTTCAAGAGAGAACTCAAGAAGGCAATCCTCAAAGCTCCCCCGCACACCCCAGAAGAACTGCACGACACTCTTATCAGGGCCTGCACCAGGGCTACTAAGCCACCTCACCCAAAAAGGGCTACCTGCCAACCGAAATATTGGTGGAACAAAGTCATAGCGCAGAAACGGGCAGACTGTAACAAAGCCAAAAGGAAGCTCAAAACACGCCATAGGACCCGGGAGGCCGAGATCCTTGCCTTAGACAATTATAGAAGATGTAGGGTGCTTTTAAAAAACGAAATAGCAGAAAGCAAAAAGCTATGGTGGCGTCAAAAGATAAATGACATAAATGACGAACCATGGGGAAAACCCTACAAAATGATCAGGGGGATAGGCGCGCAGGCCCCAAAAGTTTTAATGCCAGACACAGAGGTCGTACAGATTTTAAACAAACTCTTTCCACAAGACGCACATTTTAACAGAGAGACTTTCGTAAGAAAAAAGACAACCCCAGAAGAGTTCCCGCCTATCACGCGTGCAGAGGTAAAAATGGCAGCTGAGAGGCTAAAGCCAGGGAAATCTCCAGGGCCCGACGGCATTCCGCCTTTGGCGGTGAAAATGCTTTTTAACGACCACCCGGATTTGGTAGCGACAGTACTTACTAAGGCGATGGCAAGTGGCAAAATGCCTAAAGACTGGAAAAGGGCGGAGGTGGTTTTGATTCCCAAAAGTAGCGGAGGTTACAGACCCATATGTCTCTTGAACACCCTGGCAAAAGGATATGAAGCAATTTTAGAACACAGACTTAGGGCGTTTGCGGAACAGAATGACCTTCTATCGGCCAACCAATACGGATTTCGCAAGAACAGATCAGTTCTCACAGCAATTCAGCGAATAACAACCAAAGCTGACTTGCTGCACAGTTTGCCTATATACAAACGAAAACTTCTTATGGCTGTCCTTCTGGATGTCAAAAACGCTTTCAACAGTCTGCCGTGGAAAGAGATTTTAGAAACCCTGGTGAGAAAAGCGGTTCCTCCGTTTCTTGTGAGAGCCGTCTCGGGATACTTGGAAGACAGAAGAGTTTTTAACGGCACGGTGGAGATAGACATGACAGCAGGAGTTCCGCAAGGATCAATCCTGGGGCCCCTGCTCTGGAACATAACATATGACGACGTCTTGAGACAGAAAGATCTCCCACAGGGAGTAGAGATGATTGCGTACGCGGATGACTTGGCCGTTATTATTCAAGCAAAAACAGAGGAAGAGCTAGAGTTAAAGACAAACATGGCTCTCCGGTCGACAAAGAGATGGATGGATAAAGCTGGGCTACAGCTGGCCCCGGAAAAGAGTGAAGCCATTCTCTTGACCGGAAGAAAAAAAGTGGGCAGCATAAAACTGATGGTGGCGGGCCAGGAGATCAAGCAAGTAACAGAAGCCAGATACCTTGGTGTCCTACTAGACAAGGGCCTCAGGGGCGCAAGTCATATCAGGAAATGCACGGCCAAGGCGGCTAAAGCGGCTAACGCTATAGGCAAGATCCTACCAAATGCATACGGGCCGCGGGAGTGTCGGCGACGACTATTAATGTCGGTTACCGAATCAATTGCACTTTTCGCGGCGCCAGTCTGGCTGCAGAACACCCTAAAAACGACGACGGCAAGAAAGGCGCTAAGAAATACGCAGAGAATAGGGGCGCTTAGAATCCTGCAGGCCTACCGTACGGTTAGCACAAACGCAGCCCTGGTACTGGCTGGTTCCCCACCTTGGGACTTAATAGTAAACGAAAGAAAAAGGATTTGGGAAGCAGGGGGTGAGTCTAGCAAAGAAGTTGAGAGGGAAAAAACGATAAGAGCGTGGCAAGAAGAATGGGACGCCATACCCATAGGATCACCGGGCCATTCACTTCACTTGCTCATCCCGGACATCAAAAAGTGGATAAACCGCCCCGCAGGGGAACTAAACTTTTTTCTTACGCAGTGCCTCACTGGCCATGGTGACTTTCAAAGTTATCTCTTTCGTATAGGCAAAGCTCCCTCGGTAACCTGCGTGCACTGTGCGGACGGCGTCAACGATGATCCAGAGCACACTCTACTGAAATGCAATGGACTAGAGCAGGCAAGGACAACTGCCATAGCGCTGCTAAGATTGAAATGGTCCAGAGAAGAAGAAAAACGAGGAGCCAGAACACCGGACCCGCCGAGAAGTAACATGAAAATGTTTGTGGAGTACATCTGCAGCACAGCATCAGCATGGAAGCTGGGCGAGGAAATGGCAACTGCAGTGATGAAAAAGAAAACCGAGCTCGGCAAGTACAGAAGAGAACGGATAGCGCTTACGACATCAACAGATGACGTGGCTTGTATTCAGACGGGTTCGCAGGTGTTGGGACAAGCACGTCGGACCGGTGGGGGAACCCGTGAGTGACCTCGGCCAAATGATCCGGTAGGCGCTCGCCACTTCTCCTAATGGCCCATAGTACTGTTCTATGGATATCTGGGCCATTAGAGAGTGAAGCTTAAGGGGGGAGTAGTGTTTAGTGGGTAGGGGTCTTGGCGGACCAACATCCAACCGCTAGGGTCGAGTCCCACACTGCTCGAGAGGGGGTAATACCTCGTACTCGTAGCGTGCGTAAAAGCATTCACCCTCCTCCACAAAAAAAAAAAAAAAAAAAAAAAAAAAGAAAACAACATAACGCTCTTATTATACGAATTGTGCGACGTTATGTAAACAGGTGTGACTTATACATCTGCTTCTATAGATTTAACTTTGTTAGCAGCTTAGTTCGTATCTTCCAGAAATATGAGATGGAATAAAGGGACGATCCGTAACCTCTTGTTTTCGCTGCGCGAGTCTTGTGAAATGGGACGATTGTAAATATCGTACTGGTATATTTAATTCATTTGATTTAATTTAATTTAAATGCCTTTTTATTGTTTACAAAATGAGTTATTTATATACATAAGTGGTTACAAAATACTGTATTCAATGCACTATATAAAAATCTTAGAGGACAATTTACCATACACTAGGAATCGTAATATATGTAATAATATTTATTCTTGGATTTGTTATTCGCTTTACTTATTTACTTATATACACGTGTCACCCTTTTATTTTAGGGGCGCTTACAGGGGCAGCATATATATTATCTCTGCATCCATATATTCAATGTATCATCCAATACATACTGATTGTTTGCCTCCCATAAGGTCAACTTCTTATTTATATTATTGACCCAGTCCATTTTAAAATTTGGACTTTAGCCTAGGGCTTCTTGCCTATTGCTGACTATTATACCTGATCTCCCTTGCTGCGAGCTTTGCTCTGCGACCCCACTTTGTTTTAATTTTTAGTGCCGCCTTGTACGAGCTATAAGATTCCAGTCATCACGTGAGTTCATAGGAAGGTGTATCAGCTTTTTAAGGCTGCCGTCACTTGCTGTGGTTATGTCCGTCCGAAAAAAAGTCCACGTCGGGCACAGCAATATTGTGTGTTCTGCGTTGTTCCTTCACAGTGCTTACCGAGTGGCGTATCTACTTTTCCTATCCGAAAAAGGTGACTCTTGAAATTGCCATGCCCTGTGAGCACTTGGATCACTTAATGTGTCAAATCGCCGCCGGGCCGGTTAATCTACGCCTTGATGTCTGGAATACGAACCTTCACTCGAGCCTCAGAAGCCCGTCCGGTGTGGCGTCTCATTCATTCGGCCAAGAAACCAACGTTTTTTCCCTTTATTTTTCTTTCTTGCTTGTTACTTCCGTCCGCAAACGACGACGTTCGCCGGCCTTTAGGTTCCAAGGGATCGTACCAGCCAGTACAAGGACTGCCGCCGTGCTGACTGTTTTGTAGGCCATCGTAATCCGTAAAGCAGTCTTGCGCAATAGCGCCCTATTGCGGGCCGGAGTCAGTGCGGTTAATGGCCACACTAAGACCGCAAAGAACATAATTAACTCGGCAACCGACATAAAAAGGCGTCGCTTCGATTCTCGCGGTCCGAATGTATTTGGCATCAGCCGGGCAATGTCGTGTAGAACTTTGCTTTCCCTGCAGCCAAGCGGAGGTGGGATGTACCTCGCAGGGATCTGTTCAGGTACATTCCGAGATAGCGGGCTGAGTGAATCACCTGAATGTCCTGGCCGTTTAAGATTAGCTTTAGGGGAGGACCCCGTCTTGAGCCAAGCAGGATTATTCCCACGCTTTTGCTAGGGGCCAGCGTCAAACCCGCTTCCCTTATCCAGACTAAAATCTCGGCCAGGGCGTTCCAGGGCTCTAAGTTCCTGTTGCTGGGCGAAGCCGCGCTGTACAACAACTGCAAGGTCATCCGCATACGCTAGTAGCTCTGTTCCTTCTGGTAAGTTACTCAAGCGAAAGACATCGTCGTACCCCATGTTCTATAAAATAAGAGTCAAGGTGGACCGCTGGGGAACTCCAGCTGTCATTTCAAATTCGGATCCCTCATTCTCTACCCGCCGTTCGTTATGGTAGTCCGAGACAGCCCGACAAAGGTAGTTCGGAAGTCTGTTTCTCTTAAGCGTCTTCAGTATCACTTTCCAGAGTAGGCTACTTTCTCAAAGTTTTTTTAACATCCAGCAATACAACAATGCGACGGAATCTCTGAACCTTGCCGGGAATTGTCGTAGCGCTTAGACCTGATGTATTGCAGGAAGACACAAACGGCCGTTGCGAAATCCAAACTGTTTCGGCAAAAGGAGGCCGCGTTCTTCCGCGAATAATCGCAACCGGCTCTCTATCATCGCGTCAATACGCTTGGCCAGTGCACTGACTAGACAGATTGGCCGGTAGACCTTGACGGCGGAGGCTGGTATATTATTAGGGCGTGGTGCTTGTCCGGTCTTCAGTCTCTCTCCCGCTACACGGACCTCCTCTAGAGTCACCTCTGGGGCTGGTCTTACGGCCGCAGGGCGTCCTGTTAAGGAATGGGTGCCAGAGAGGGGCGTTCGAAGGGCGTCCTGCTAAGGGGTGGGTGCCAGAAAAAAAGCGCTCCTATTTCCCATCGTTCGTCCGGAGGGAAGGTTGGCGCTCCTTTTTGTTTCTGCTTGCCGCGGATCAGCTTATACGGTCGTCCCCGCGGGTCGTTCTCTATTTCCAACAAGAATTTGTTCTGGCATTATTCTATGCTCTCTGCTATAGTTCTGCGCAGAATTGAGCAACTGAACACGATCATCCTTTTCAATCGACCGCGCATTGAAATATAAACATTTTAAAGCGCAGCTAGACACGAGGGAGTGGGGAGGCTGAACGGCTTTATTAAATTAGTTTTGGCTGTAAAGGGGGAAAGTTGTGCCAACTGTAAACCAGAGGCACCGATGCGGGGTACTAGACTTAAACACATTTTTAAAGAGGTTGTTTTTAATTCTAGACCATCCTCTGTTCCCTACGGACTTGGAACTCACCAACGCGCCATATATTCTAAAATGCACTCCACGAATATGCATATTTTTGGTTTTTCTTTTGAAATAATAATACTCATAATAATCTTAATTGGTGTTTTTTCTTATAGAGGTAGCTGGTAAAATACAATATGCACACCAGGCGTCGTTGTTAAAGCCACGATAGTGTGGGACTCGTACCCACTAAAATCCAGTCGTCCTCTTTGCCCTTTGTCTGAGGTGGCTGCAGTATTGTCTTCTCGATATTTCTTCACCTGGTTACTCTTCTTGCCATTTAGGCTGCTCGACTCTGTGCGGCGGTTATTTTCGCCTCGGAGATACTTTCTGCGAATCTTCTTACCATAATCAGGATTTGTGATCTTTAAGGAGCGCCTCTACAAAGGCTTGGCATGCCAGGGGGTTCTACAGTGGTTCCGGGACAGTAGCTCTCGCTCAGTGTCGAAAGAAGCCCACCGTTATTTATAAACGTATTTATAAACAGAGAGCAGAATACTAAGGATATGTTTACCGTTTGTGTAAAAATAGGCAGAATATTATCCGAGAGATTCAAGAGGGTCAACCGGTCCCCTTTTCCTTTAGGGATAATGCTAAGAAGGCTGGTTTTCCATTCCGAGAATAGTTGGACCGTTTTCATCACCCCGGTTAAAAGTCTAGTGAAGCAGGGCGCAAGGTGAATCGCTTGTCTGAGACACTCATTTGTGACCAAATCGGGTCCCGGGGCCTTCCCGGACGGTGCTTTCCTTATTGAGTCGATAACTTCTGGATTGCTAAAAGGCCGCGACAGGGTTTGACGGGCTTCGGTGACGCTCGTCCCACACTGACATTACCACAGAAGCACAGCACATGAAACGATTATGGCACTGGCAAACATTTGACGGAAATGAGCATTTAGTATATCATGCGGGATAGGACACGCAGTAACGCGTCTGTCTGTATTCAGCCACTTATGAGGTTGTTGTTGCGCTTCTAGGAGCACCTTGCATTTCGTTCTTTATATTAATTTACAGCGTTTTTTTTACAACTCTATTATAGTCACGACTTAATCTAATATAAGAAGACGTCATCTTTGTGCGGATTTTTGCTAGAGTGTATGTTTGAATCATATAATGTTTGCAATAAGGGCACTCCTGATTGTACCATGGAGCGGACTTCCTGTTTGTTCGCTTTGGCCGAGAGCTACCAGTAATGACACTTCGAATGCTGGTGGCATAAGATTCCACGTTGATCACATCTGGCACTGAGTATATGCTATATATGCTCTTGAATTATCGTATACCTATTCTACCCCGCCCCAATCCCGCTTTTCCTTTCCATATGCGCCTGCCAAACCCGATCTGGAACCCATCGCCTATTTCCATTTGCTTGCATGTAACTTGTTTCCCCTCAATTTCACCATTTCCTCCGATATCCTCGCTCTTGCCAATTGCTGACTATTGTACCCAATCTGTCTAGCAGCAAACGTCGCTCTGCGATCTCACTTTGTTTTGATCTTTAGTGACGTCTTCACCAGCTACATCCGTTTAACAATCCTTATATATTTATTAAACTCCTAAATGCCCGTACATCTTACTGCATTATATATATATATATATATATATATATATATATATATATATATATATATATATATATATATATATATATATATATACAGGATGACCCATGAAAATGTAACGAGCGATATATGGAATTGTAGAGCTTGTTAAAGCAAATAATTTCAATGGAACATGGTCTGAGAAATCTTGTTTCGGGGTGAGAGTGAAATTACTACAATTTGTGACACTGGTGTATTTGCCCGACATAGGAGCACAAACTGTGCAATTGCGAGACACTGCGGCTCTTGCGCGACACGTCGGCGGTAGTGAACGTCGCCACACAGTCATTTATGCATGCAGTTAATCTCGATATGCCCGCCGAAAAATCGTAATTACTACGCAACCACAATTTGCATTGCCATAAGTTTTGTACCATAGTAAATGTGCGTTTGTCTGAATGTGCTAGTTGTGAGCGCTATGAGTGGTCTAGGGCAATGAATATTTGCTTTAACGAGCTCTACAATTCCATATATCGCTCTTCACATATTTATGGGTCACCCTGTATATACATATATCGTTTCAGTGCTCCCTGGGCGTTCCACAAGCAAATTCAGACCAACAACCTCCCTTCTCCCCATTCAAACAGGACTCGGCACAAACTTAACAAATACATCCCGTATGGAGGTCTCGCGTAGTGTCTCATGCCGATAGAGCGTTGTGGTTGTGGCTGTCGTTTCATTTTAATAACATAGCCACATGCTGCCGCGAGTATGCTGCTCGCTGCATCGATAGGTAGATGCTTCCACGCTTTTTTAATACTGTAAAATATACATATGTTGTGTACGAGATATTATGCAAAAAACAAATAGATCTAGCAGAAACGCAACACCTTAAAACACCTATTTGCTGTCCGGGGACGAAATCGTCGCTGCAAGCTAATAAGAACACCCCACACGGAGACAAAACGGAAGTGAGCGCAGCAAGGCCGCACGATATCGCCAAACCCACCCTATCCTTTGTCTCCAATCTGTAACCGCATTTGAATGAAAGTCGTCGACATAGGGACTTCGTTTTTTGGTCAGTCGAAAGTTATCCGTAACTTCGTTGCGTGAGCAGCGTTCGGTGTGCTTTTCAGTACATGTTTCTGATAAAAATCTGAAAAACTGGTCGGGTAAAAACTTTGCTCTGCTTCTCCGTAAAATAATTCCAGCGCTTCGCTACATCGCAGGAGGTTGAGGAGAAATTTGACCATTGAGTTGCCGCTGAAACAAATGTTTTTCAATCTACTTTCGGGGAGTAGGAATAGGAAGAAGCGCCCCTTCCCCCGCTGAGGCAGGACGTAGAATTTGTAGTTCAGTAGTATTTGTAAAGACACTCAACACGTTGTGCCACTTATGCCAGGGCCTGGTCACTGAGACGAACGACCAATCGTCCAACACAGAGTCAACATATTTCGCCCGTTGTCTTTTCTCTGTCATTTTTGTTCTTTTATTTCGCTTATCGAAATGCTGCCTTGTAAGGAGCAGCCGTTGGCGTCCATTCAAAAAGACGCTCGCCGAAGTAGAGAAGTTCGATGTCGCCCTCACCCGAAGAATAGACCTTTTTGCTTTTGTTGATAACGTGCTGACTGTATTAAAGAGTCTTATGATCCCGCTGATATGATATATATATATATATATATATATATATATATAGCTTACAAAATTCATTTCACTGCTCTGAGTGTTTCGCCAAGAAACATACACCGTTTTTTTTATTATAACTGCGTTACAATTACATTTAAAAATGATTAAAATTCCTCTGAGGAGCAGAGTCTGTCCGTCATAGCACTCACTTAACGCACAAGACTGAATGAGTTAGCGTTTATAACCCGCTTCTTGTATCGTTTTTAAGCATCGCCTTATATATAAAAAAAAGTATCAACATGTTCTTAATCGTCAACATAATAGCATCAACATCAAGTTGTTAAGAAAGTTTGTTTAACTCATTGTTCTTATGCGCATGTGCAAAATCTCCTCCCAAGCGAAGGCATTGGCATATCGTAGCTAGATCGTTGAGCGTTTTGGCTGCCTGTGCAAGTGCTGTTCGGCGTTCCCGTCCATCGGTGACTAGTCCATATTGACTGCGGTACAGCACAGAATATGTCGTCAGAGAAATCGAGGTGTTCTGGCGCACGCAAAGTACATAGTGACAATATTCTAGGAGATCCGCCAGAATCGTCGTTATCACCGGTTGCTAGCGTAATTCTCTTATGGCGAAAGGGTGAGTAGATAAACAGACAAGTAAGTCAACAGATAGAACTAACTTTGTGCAAAATATTCTATTAATGAATACTGCAGCGACGAGACCAACACCAACAGAAGCAGCATTAAAAAAAACTGCTACCACCGTTTTTAGAACCGGTGGTGCGGCGGTAACAACAAGCAGTACCACACGAATAGAGCTGCCTGATATGACATTTCATATAACAAGAACAGTAATCAAAACGGTGTAGTACAAAGACAGCAAAACTGCCGCAATAAAGCAACATCGCCACCACTACCAACAACAACAACAACAACAACAAGCAAACGACAACAGCGACGGCTATGAAAATACACATTGCAAGAACAGAATATTTACGGCAGGCAATAGCTCGTTACAATGAAAACACCGGGAAAAACAACACCCTTCAGCCTACTGCTACTCAATAAGGACCACAGCAGCAACATTACATATACAAGAAAATCAATGAATAATAACACAAAAAAAATCAATGTAATAATAACAATAATGCAGACAATAAGAGCAAAAGCAGCTGTCATGCCGTCGATTTCTAAAGACGCAACGAGCAAGATTGGCGTCGAATGTAAATGCCGTCGAGCAACCCAAAACCAATAAAAGTACTAATAATAATAATAGTAATAACAAAACCTCGACAAGCAGGGCCTGTAAGAGTCGAGTATAATTGAAATCTTGCATGGGAACAGCGCCACCCGTTGTTGCGAACACGGAATCTATGCACACCGAGATGACGCAGACAATTGGTAGGAAGATTACCTGTTGGAAAACAACGGTGATGTCTGCATAAGTGCGCAGAACGGTGCGACAGCTATAAAAATATAAGACGGCAGATGAACTTGAAAGCATACACATTGGGCTTAAAAATAGTTTCAGATCAGGAAAAGTTTTAAAATTCGTGAAATTGTCGCGTAAAAAGAGTCACTCTCAGTACTTACATTTATTTCGGCATTCATAAATTATTTAACATGCATTGGCATGCTCAAAATCGAAGTCGTCATGTTTTTGCACATATATATATATATATAGAACCAAAGGCTGTTACTACGCAACACGATATCTCTGCAGAAGTTCATAAATATGTTATTTAGTTGGCGCCCTGGCGAAGCGTGGACCTACAGAAATAGGTGTCTGTCAAGTGTTATAGTGAATCCGTAAGTGGATTCTAACGGTACCAATGTTAGTATACTGCATAGCTCTCTCTCTCTCTGCCTGCAGTAGAGCCCGTAAAAGTGAAAGCTCGATCAGCATCGTTGCAAACATCATCAGTGCATTGAATAGATGGCGATTTTAATCGTATCGTTTTTTTAGGAGGGCATCCTATATATAGTCGCGCATCGTTAAACAAAAAATCCTAACTGGTAGATGTGTCCACAAGGTTGGTTATAGTTGCCGGAAATGCCAACCGTAGTCGTCATGTGTGCAAGGGTCACAGGCCGTCACCACACGCCAATGAGGCGGAGTGGTAATTCATGGAGATTTGTAGCGTAACCTTTACGAGACGTGATTTTTGTAATTTCTTCACACGCATATAAGCTTCGCTTGAAAGGGCTAAAGCAAACGATACATGTACGCACCTGTATGTTCGACAACCCTATGACCGAGACGTGTCCCGGAGCCAGTACAAGAATTATGTCTAAACCGCGAAACCTTGCGCGTAACTCGGCACAACCAAGCCAAAAAAGGCATTAGCTAGTGAAAACCTCGTTTACCCATGCAAGTGTCTTGTTGAATACGAGTCCGCATTGACTGCAAACACTGGGTAGAGTGTACATGTCGGAAGCCTAACAGACGTCTTTGATGACAAAATGACTCGAAAAAAACATATTGAGCTCCACTGGCCACGTCACGTTCTACTCACGATACAATGCAACCACAAGCAGGTTGACATAATTAAGTAATGACACAAATTCTCTACAGAATACTCATACTTGTCTATGAAAACCGTATTGTAATAAAACTCCATGGTATATGATAACGAATATTCATATTTATTGTATGCGTCGGTATGTAGTAGATAAATGTCGCTGGAGCAGCACTCTACAAAGGCACAACTAGAAAATCAGCCTTATTTTAAACGCAATATATTGCAATGCGCGTATATGACTTATTACCCTAATTCGTTGGCTTCACACAGAATAGCAGATCTAGCTTTGCAAAGAACAATAATACGTATATGTGATAAGATAGTTACCTAAGTTTTCTATATTAGTGCATTTATATATATATATATATATATATATATATATATATATATATATATATATATCTATATATATATATATATATATATATACAGGGTGTTCCTATTTGTGTGGCCAAAACGCTAGGGTATGGTCAAACTCGGTGAGAAAATAATTTTTGCCAATGGGTGGAAGCCGGGAAAACGTTTTGTTTAGGAGTGAGGATGAAATTTATAAAAGCAGTTATTCAGCCTTTTTTCTTCTACATAGTTGTGCAAAATCTACGTTTGCGGGAGAACCAGTCAACGCACAAAGGAACCGATCATACCGGTGTGTTTGGCGGAAAATTCTGCACAATAAAATATACATTACTAGCTTGCATAGCAAAAAGCGAATAGCCAGATTAAGGAAAGTCATAAAAAGTCGAATTGTTACGTTAACGCTTTTTTGTGCAACATCGTATTTTTTCCATTACGATCAAAATTGCACGTCCAAAAGACTACTCTCAGGCAATAGCAGATTTAATGCCCATCATTTTCGTATCAAGGTGATGGTGCTGCGTTACGTAGTTGTCAAGTCACTAAGCTTTTTCGACAGTCATAGTTGTTATGTTTTACGTGCAAGTTTTCACGTTCAGAACCGTAAAAATTTGCCAAGACGTTTCCGCCTCCTCCTTCCACTAGGAAAATTTATTCTCTTGTTGAGTTCTACCAAACCTCAAAATATGTACCTAACTTTCTCATACGCCCTATGGAAATATGCATGCCTTCGCTTTCGATATGGCTATCGAAAAAGCTTAGTTACTTGGCAACTACGTAACGCAGCACCATCACTTTGGTACAAATGCAGTGGGCATTAAATTTGCTATTGCCTGAGAGTAGTCTTTTGAACGTACATTTTCGGTCGTAATGGAAAAAATTACGATGTTGCACAAAAAAGCGTTAACGTAACATTTTGACTTTTTATGACTTTCCTTAATCTGGCTATTCTCTTTTTGCTACGCAAGCTAGTAATGTATACTTTGTTGTGCAGAATTTTCCGCCAAACACGCCGGTATGATCGGTTCCTTTGTGCGTTGACTGGTTCTCCCGCAAACGTAGATTTTGCACAACTATGTAGAAGAAAAAAGGCTGAATAACTGCTTTTATAAATTTCATCCTCACTCCTAAACAAAACGTTTTCCCGGCTTCCACCCATTGGCAAAAATGATTTTCTCACCGAGTTTGACCATACCCTAGCGTTTTGGCCACACAAATAGGAACACCCTGTATATATGCCGCCTCTACGAAACCTGGATCTGTATTCCTTAAAACATAAGATGCCTCACAACGAAGCATCTTTTTGCTCGCCGAGTTAAACAATGGCTTTTAGTCTCACAGGTTGAATGAGACTTGTGATCCAGTTATATCCTGCATTGGGATTTTTATAGAAGTACTCGCTTTAATATTCGTTGTGATCCTTGTTTGATTCATCCGTTTCCCGGTTTATTTCCCGATAATTTCAGCGTTGAAAAATGCAATTCAGCTTTGAATAGAATAAACAAAATATACATCTTGGAGATGAAAGAGAGAAATATACGTCTTGGAGACTACCCACTATAGAAGCTTCTCTCTTTGAAAATTTCTTCTAAATGTATGACCAAATATCCGTTACTTTTAAGTTAAAAAAGATGTGTTATGTACATGATCTATGCCCGGGAAAGTCAGATTTTGGTGGTGCAGGAAGCTGTCCAACCTCAATCCAAAGTTGACTGCGGAGTATGTAGGACTTATCATAACCGTATGTACTTATTTTAAGGTTTGGTAGAACTTGGCAAGAAAACTTTATTAAATTTTTCCCAATGAAAGGAGGGGCCGGAAGCGTCTTGTTTAGGAGTGAGGATGACATTTCATTTAGTTATTTAAGATTAAGAAGATTTTACACAACTATATTTTCTATATAGTTGTGTAATATCTTTATTTGTGGGAGAGCTAGCCATGTCATGAAGCAACTGAATATCGACGTGTTCGGCGGAAAATTATGCATAATCTGAATGACACTTAACGCAAGCTAGCAAACAAATAAAGTCAGTAAAAGTTAGTATATTGTTGTTTTTGCCTTAAAGCCTTTACGTTCAGAACCATAAACATTTCCCAAGACGTTTCCGTGGCCCTCCTTTCATTGGGAAAAATATTTTCTTGCAAACCTCAAAATATGTACAACGTTCTGATGCGCCCTGTTTATTTGCAAAAGCAGTTCACAATGCTAGCAAGTATACATGCCTTCGTTTCAATATAGCTGTAGAAAAGCTTAGTTACTCGGCAAATACGTAACGCAGCAACATCATTTTGGTGCGATGAAAGATATGAATTGAATTTGTCATTGCCTGAGAATAGTCGTTTTGTTTGCGCGTGATGGCAAAATGTTACGGTTCTGAACTTGAAAGCTTAAACGTAAAACGGAACAACATATCGATAATTCGGCTATTTGCCTTTCGCTAGTTTGCGTTGGGTGCCATTCAATGGAATTAACTTATTATGTGGATTTTTCGCCGAACACTCTGGTATGTCTGGTTCTTTTCATGTGTTGACTGGTTTTCCCGCAAACGTACATTTTACACAAATATGTAGAAGAAAAAAGAGAGAATGACTACTATTATGAATTTCGTCCTCACGTCTAAGCAAGACGCTTCCGCCCCCTCATATTATTAAGAAAAACGTATTTTCTTGCCCAGTTCTTCAAACCTAAAATAGGTACATACGGTTATGATAGACCCTGTATAGACAAAAAAAGATTGGCGCTTAGTCTACGCCACTATGGTTTTTTTGGCTCTACCTTTTCCATTCCAATGAGTTTTAGTGCAATCACTAGATTCGCCACGTTATTACAGTGTTTATTGTACACCTGTTTAATCGCTATGGACCCATGGTAGGTGTGGGCTTGCAACTGTTCTGCACTCGTTTTGTGCATCTTCTTCTTTCTCCCGTCATTTATCCTCGGCACACCCCCGACGATAAGTTGTGGACATCAAAATTTTCCTTTCCAAAGCCGGGAACGGAGAAGAGTACTTCCATAGATGGGCCGTCTCTTTAACCTCAACCAACCATGCATTTTATAGTTAGTTAAATGGCGCCACCCAATGTGGTACAACTATATCTAAGCGAAGGGAAATGTTGCACAGCGTCCCGTACAAAACGGTCGGCTCGCAAAATGTATTCCTCATGGCCAGGAGGTGGTGATTCTTATACATTTTAACAATTGTAATTTATGTATAGTTTATTTAGCAACAGTAGCTAGTGGGAACAGAGCGAGTGAGAAAATAACAACGAATTTCTCGGGGGGGGTTCAAGCGTTATGTGTGTCGATCATGCTGTATTCTAATATATTACGGCTCCATCGTAGTAGCAATATATATATATATATATATATATATATATATAGTAATACCATAAACGAACTTAGAACACCAAGTTCCAAAATTTCCGGATATTTAAATATAATTATATATGATTCAGACATTGCATATATAACCAAACCCCGCTGCGCTGACGCCGCACGGACTGACACTGACTTAATTCAGCGATAGGCAGGCGCCCGATTTGGTTTGTCCTGACGCGGCATGCATAAGCGTCTTCTCGACGGTCTACCGAGGCACCACGCATGGCAGATCGAACGGATAGTGTCCTAGCTCCCGAAAGGAAGTGGCAAGAGAATCTCGCTAAACGTAGCGACCTACTGATAAAACTTCGCGGCCCAGAAAAAAACCAAGAGGACTTTTGCGTGCAGCAGGACAATTAACATTGGTACTGTCCCCCGCAAAGTGTCCTGGATAGAGCTGCAACAAACAATGACCAAGTTGTTCAAAGTCTCCCAGCTGGATTGCGTGGAGAAATGAAGAGTAGAAGGCTGTGTCTACCGTTACTCAGAAAACTATTTTGCCATCCGCCACAACAGAAGAAACACCAAACAATCATATTTGCTCCCTCCAAAAAAATGTATATATATTTATATATTTATATATATATATATATATATATATATATATTATGTAAGATTTTACAATACGCCTTGGAACTGAGCATGCAAAATGCGTGCTTAGTTGAGTAAGCACATTGCGGCATTGCATTGACTACACTGTTCTTCCCAGCCACTGCCTACTGAACTTCCGTTATATTGCAAAGAGCGCTACAAGTATTTTTCTTTGAGACCGTAAACAATAAAAAGGCAATGTTTTTAGGCGATATTTTGTTCCGGAGCCGAGAAAGTCGCCATTCCTTTTTCCCCATTTGTTTCTTACTCCGTAATTTCTCTGTCGAGCTGCGTCCTAATGCAAATACGCGGCTACAGCTTGCGTACATTTTAAGTTCGTACCGCTGGCTTCTGCGACATTACAAGGCTTAAGTACATTACATCAGCTGAAATGGGCGCACCCAAATCTGAATAAAAATCACTGCATACCTTGGCTACTGTTATCTTCGGTTACCCTCCGCTTTTGGTCCTAATGGGCAGCAGTGAAACACTGACAGCAGCATTTACGTTAGAGAGTATGTTTACACTTTTCAGCAGGACTAAATAACACACACACACACCACCAAACAAGTCGTAGATATATGATTTGTTTCTAACTAAGTCAACAAGATTTGGTGGTTAAATACTACCGTCACTGCAGAAACGCGGTTCGTTAGGTTACTAAGCGCTATTTGGCTGAACAATTTGGAATTTGCAAGCATTGCACAAACATGTATGTATATTTTGGACAACACTTTACTCTACGTCTACGAAGAAAGTTTGATGATGAAGTAGGTTGATGCCGCCAAAAATCTTTTGAGAGGGGATTAAAACCAAAAAGTTTTTTCCCTAGAATTGATTGCTACGGTTGCCCACCTTACTTGCCTGCCCCCCCCCCTCCCCTTTCTCATAGGTCACCTACTTACGACAGCAACAACCGCTTAATAGGTTGTGCTAGCCTTAGAATATATTCCTACAAATCGAAACATATTGCTAACCACACATAACAACTGCAACAGCAGCGTCAGTAAAACTATCAGCAAAATACACTTTCGATTAAATCGTCTTCTTTGTGTCCATAGAACATGATAATGGCACACGTTATGTAATGATTAATGAAATTAAAAAAAAACTACAGAACGTATACTTGTTTTAACTCTGCTGGTGTTTACTTTGTTGCCGACGCCACGGCCAGGATTGCCGTCGCACAGGGTTGACCCCGTGATCTTCACGTTCGTTACGAATAACCTTCATCGCGGTGCCGAAGCGGTGCCAAGTGCGTCGGTTCTTGGGAAGTGTCACCGCGCACCGAGACAAAGACAGTTCTATCTAGACAAACCGCCAACGCCTGGGGCCTTTAGCCTTAGGTTTTAAAAATGAGCTTGTCCCCTCCTTCTCCTACCAGTGCAGAAAGGCACTCCTGCTCCTGGCGGGCGCTGAACTCTATTCAATTCCACCTAGTGAATGAGCGAGCATCCTGCTTTCGTCGTCTCGGTCAACGACAACAAAATGTCAGCAGGCAGTTCCGGTACATCTGTCAGATAGGCGTAGCAGCGTAAGCCTGTCCTGGCCCGAATGGGGGCCGTCAGACGCCGGACGTACATCTTTGTACCACAACGACTGCGCGTGTCCTGAAACGACAACTTACACACGCACACACACACACACACTCACGTAGCCAACACAAGCTGTCACCGGGGTTATCCGGGTAAGGTCGGTCCTGGTGGCCGGTCTGAACGCCCGCCCTGCAGAGGTACAATTTCCTTCGGCGATCGATCATTACTGTTGTTGCCGTTGTTGTTGTCAGGACACCCCCGAACACTGAAATGGTTGCGGCGTGTCGTGGCGAAAGCTTCGCTAAACACATATGTGACGGTTGGCAATACAGTGCAGTAGGAGAGCTACTTCTTCAGCCCGGCAGCAACACTGTTGTGTTGTACGAAGCAGCGCGGTTAGGCGACAACCATTGAGGACTACTCTTTTGCTAGCTACAACAACCACCGTGTATACGTCGCTGCCATTAGTCGGACGACATTACGTAACAGAGCTCCGACAATCTCTGCCGGTGTCTACGGTGCATGAACCTACGTAGGTTTCACACTATACCGACTGTTACTAGATGTCCTTGCGCATAATAAGCACACAAAGCATAAAGCAAATAAGGACAGCGTCGAAATGTTCAAAATGAACGTATAGTGGGCCTCAGCGCAATGCCTGCAACGCGCACGATGCCCCAAGTGACATGTACATGCGGTGCAGGTTTTTAGATCTATACCATATTGGGTGGATATGCCAAATGTTGCACACCATAACCCGTAAATGCCTTAGCTAGTACGTTTGCTGTCTTTGCTGCACATCCGCATTGTGCATTACCGACCCCTAGTTGTCTT